>JAIPRL010000831.1:0-110060 GCA_025469235.1 Pemphigus obesinymphae
TAAATCATATTTATTTCTACATTTGATCTTCAATGTAATGTTAAACATAGGTAGGTACTGAGTAGGTATATAATTAATATTAAGAGTTATGTATACTACACCGAAGCTACGCTCAGAATCGTTTTATCAAATGCAATGATTTATCATTGCTTTCAAATGCAATACATCCACCAAGAGTATCCTGCCCAGTAGCGAAGTGCTTCCACCCCCTACTGACCAGCTTTTTTTTATCTTATCAGGATAAATAATTGTAAGTTATCTGAACAATCATTACCTAACTAAATTTTACCTATACAAGTAAATGTATTTCAATTATTTTTATAGATAAATTATAACTAAAAATATAATTTTTTTTAATTTTCAAATATACTAATATCCTAAATATATGCATTTATATGCAAAATAAACGAACAAATAAATTATTATTTATAATATATATATTATGTACTCATTATTGGCTTATTGATTTTAATAAAAAAAAATAACGAGAAAATTTATATTAATATTATTTTATGACATAAGATAACTGTTAAATGTAATAACTTTTTCAATTTCATTAATATTTTTAACGTATTATGCATATATAATTCAAGTTTAGGCGTTCAATAATTAACTTGTCTTATACTTTAAATTCTATCATATTATAACATAAAATACGTGTAGAACAAAATGATTATTTTTAATAGTACCTATATAATATTATAATAACAGACAATAACGATTTTGTAAATAATTGTTATACTAATATACGATTCTAATATATTAGAATAACTGAAGAAATATTTATGGGTGGAGTGTGGATGTTTTTAAAATACCGATTAAATACATCTTTGAAGTATAAATAAAATTTTTTTCTAATTTTGCCGACTAAATGCTGAAATGTCGAATAGTTTATAGTTTGCCCCTAAAAAAAAAAACAGGTTTAAACTTTCTGTTTTTGGTCGACCATTTTTCAAGGGTGGTTGTCAGACATTCCCCTACATCCATCTAAATCCTGATATGTATATATTGATACAGGATTGAAAGGTCTAAATGAAATACTACATATCCCTCAGAACTCAGTTTTTAAACGTTACGCAAAGGATATGAGTTGTTAGTTAAAAGCTTTACATGAAAAGTTGGCCAAGATTCTATATTTTGAAAATCAACAAGATTTGATCAGGCTTATCGCACAGACATCATCGTACAGTTTTATGGGACGGTACAGAACATCTTAAATGGAATTTAAGCATATAAGTAATGATAAGTGTACCTATTATTTGTCATTTGATACTATTAACATAAATGGAAAACATTTTTCTGAGGAAAGATGACCACCCAGAGAAATACCCGAAAGGACATTTGTAATACTAGAATGTATATCTACCATAAATCTAAATAAATTATTTCTTTGACTTCAGATAAGATGTAAACTATAAAAGCAGCGAATTACCAAAACTTGACTCATGAAGGACATTAATAAAAGATACCTAATTCGCACAATCAAATTCCTTCGTGAATTCTGAATAAATGACATAAACTTAAAAGTCGGAAGTGACATGATTAACAAACATTAGTCTGTAAGTGGTTGCAATACACAAACTTTGAAAATCATGTGGTTTATATTTCATAAAGTAATATTTTATTTATTTAAAGCTGAATAAAACGAAAAATAAATTATTCAATGTGTTTTGCAACAAAAACAGTGTTTGATATTGGGCTACAATTGAAGTTCTCAGATTTGTTCCATTACGTTAATATTGGAGTTACTGGGCTAAATTCCTAAATATCTGGATAAGCACCTCTATCAGTTATTTTACAGAATATTAACCAATAAGTATAGCCAAGTTCAAAAAAAAAAAAAAAAAAAACAAAACAGAAAGACCACGGGAATTAGGATTAATTGATTTCACATTACATAATAACGTTAGTTCAAAGAAAGAACATGATTTTATCCGGAAAATAAGTTATTTGAAACTTCGATATCGGTTTGAGAATGTAGCTGAAGCGAACTGAAAAACATTCATACGTCAATCATTGTTAACACTATTATCATCATCATCGAGAATAATGAGAAATCGTACATTTTATTCTTATGAATAAATGTACAGAAGTTTTGTATTTACAGATAAAACGAATTGAGTATAATCAATGAAAATCACGAAAACCCAAATTTGAATGTCTATAATATGCAAGGCTTAGTACACATATATATAGCTATAGCTTAGCACTCTATATCACAAAATTTAAAACTCCCAAATTATTTCAAACATCCAAAACAGAAAATATCGTAAAATAGATAACGGGAAACCCAAATTATTCGATTTTTTTTAATACACTGATATCACGATGTACCTGTAACAAATTATAACTTAAATGTTAAAATATTAAATGTATACTATTATATACTATACTGTTATTTATCATTCTGAATTTTTTTTTTAATACCTATTAACTTTCCTATTATATACTATATTAATTGAATCACCATTAAATCCTATTTAATTAATTTATAACATTTTAATTCTATTTAGAGAAGGTACTATTTTTTATAACTGTGATATTATAATATTAGGTATACGTTCACAATTTTTTAAACTAGTTCAACGGTTCGTACTATTTATTTTTAATACCATATTTTGAAACTTTAGCACTCTGTACACCAAATATTTTAAAACCTTTAAACATCTGTTAGAAAAATCTGATTTAAAATTGAATTACTCGAAACTGTCACCAAAAAAACTATTTCAGTACCAAGCCTTGTCTATAATTAATATGCAGTGCTAGATCTAAGGGAGCGGGAAAAACAGGGAACTCGCCCCAAAAGCCACGACTGTGGGGTGTAAAAGTAAAAATATTTTTGTTATACATTTTTCGATTTCTCGGACAATTCATACGAAAGGCCTATTTTCGTTTTTACTTATTTGCGATTTTTAAAGTGAATTTACGTGTCGGGCCGTAATTTGAACAATATTTTCTTCGGACGTCAAAAATCCTACTTTCGCCATGGATAGTGCGTGTGTTGTGTGGACCTGTCTTTTTCGGTGTACTTTATTTTATTTTGAAACTTCTCATATAGAAATTAACTAGTATAAAGTACAACACTCCATATTATATGTCTATCGATCGGAGTCCTGTAGGTACGTGTATATGGTACGAGAGTACAATTGTACAAAAATATACGAGGCTAATACAAAAACAAATAACCGACTGTTAAACAACACGACTCGGCAGTAAAACGATTGACTCTGGGAGCTTTATTGGGCCCGCTAAAGATTTGGCTAACGATAATAGCACAGCCTCCCATGCCCGGACCCGGTCCCACAGGTAATCCCGAAGATTTACGCGCGGAAGAAATCGAACCCGGCAATTATCTCCGCAATTATAACTATCGTCCTGGTATCCGACGAGAGTATAATGCGTACAATAATATATACCGGTTATACCTATAAAACCCTTGTCTGTAACACGTTTGTGTACCTAAACCGTGGTATCATTAACCATTATAAATACTGAGCTGGTGAAATTTCGACACACGAGTTACACAAGCTGTTGTGGGGAATTCGAAATACTAACACTACAACGACTATAATATTATATGGTATGTATAATTATGGATAGGTATAAATATATTATATATTATATGTGTGTGTGTGTGTAGATTGAATCATAAAGTGCATGGGATTTCAAAATGCAAAAGTCGAATAAAAATGCTGCCGATTCGCGCAATAAAATTATAATAATTGGATTAGGGTATTATCACGGGTTGTTCATTTCGTATAAGCTTATAGTTTTTTTTTTTTTTTTTTTAGAAAAAATTCAAATAACTAAATTACATATTAATTTTTAATACCTACAAATAAGAATAGATAAATATACTATTTATTTTAATTCAGTATATTGAATATTATCATTTGGAACACTTAATTGAATTCGTATTTTCTATCAAATAAATAAATACAAATGTATAATCAATAATTTTTAACTCAGAACATAAAATTAATATTTTACATTTTTACTTTAGGAAAATATCATAATTTAATAAACACAATTCAAATTAAAAGTGGTTTAAGAAAAAACTGCATTTGTATAAAATATTTTTCATTTTATTGTGGATAAAGGAACACGTTTGTGGAAGTTTTATTTCAATGTACCTATTTTTATTTATGAAAGATGACTAATGTAAAATTTTGAATAAATTTCATCGTCAAAATGTAGGCTACATAATTCTTCATATTTGTACTTCAATATAAAAGTGCATTAACGCAGCAATGCCATATTAAATGCAATACACCAGTATATTCTTTGTATTTTTATAATTCAAAACAATAAGCTGAATTATAGTGTAGTAATCTAGTATATGTATATCTCATAGGTATAAAAATATTAATGAATGATGAACAAATGCGTGTGGACTTAAAAATATAAAAAATTCAATTAATTTTATTATTTTTTCTGATGGATTTTTTGATAATGTAAAATAAACTTATATTATGATGTATATTCCTCCAACGAGTTACTTTATCATAAATTATGTGATAACATATTTGAATTAACATAGTTCACTGAATTAGATGGTATAGGTTTTGTTTATATAAAATGAAAATGATCATTATTTTCAAACATAATAATATGATAAAATATTACATTATACTATTATTTCAATTTTAAAATATTGGTTTTTTATCTGTATCTCCACAACGGTTTAGTGAATAAAAAATTATATAATTAATTGTCTTTTTGAAATACCATTACCTATTGAATAAAATGGTAGAGGTATTTGTACAAATACAATGGAAACTTGATATCATTTTCAATAATTAGTTGTCAAGATATTTTATAAATGTATTATTTCAATTTCAACATATTTATAAAAAGCATAACTCTGGAAAGTATTATGATATTTATTCCAAATGTAATAGTTTTTCTTATCAAAGTAGAAGACGTTGAAATAATGTTTAATGTCAATTAATCGGTTAAATATCTAAAACAATTTCGAAACAAACAAAGAGCCGTATAATTAAGACATATTTGTATATTGTATTTTAAAAAATTATATGAAGGGATAGTCACTCAGTGGGATCTACGACGAATCTTTTGCATAATATGTCCATTTTGATTTCGCCCGTTCATCAGAGTCTGTTCATCAAGTCTGTAATGTATGCTAAAACTCAAATCAAGACACAATCAAGAATTTAATATTTCAATAATATATAATATAATATATACATACCTATAATACTCATAACTATTATGCTATGCCTAATATATTAAATATGTATCAAATTATTATTTATGTATTGAATCTATAAAGTATTAACTTATTTATATAGAAAACTAATTTTGGTAATGATTTTTAATTTAAATTGCATATAAAAATGCATTTATAAATACATTACTTTATTACAAATACGCTTTACCTAGTTTAAAGCAGAAGTAAAATAAATAATTATACACACTTTAAAGTTAAAAATTCTCCCTTAGTTGTTGCACCACTATAATATCTATCTCCGTTTTTCTAACGAGATTTAATATAGAAAAAATTATTTAACTTGTAATTATAGTTTTGACATTTAGATTAAAATTAGATATAAATATCAATTCCCAAATTTAAGTATAAAAAGTTCATCAAATGCGTCTTGTAGCTTTAAAAAAAATATATATTAACATACAAAGAATTTACAAATAATTTAATCATTTTTTAAATTGTAAATTTAAAATATTGAAACTTCTTAATCGAATAATATTTTTATAACGGCTACGAGGCGAAATCTAATATAGGATTAGACGATCAATAATATTGAAAATACTTCATCAATACTTCAGTATTGACAATAATATTTATCGTGTAAATGGACATAAATTGTATGTATTAACGGATTGGCGGTCAATATTGACAAAGTATTTATTGAAATTTAGATTTTCTGTTATTTTTGCATCAAAACGGTATTATTGTCAATAGTTTTAAGACATGTTATGAGGACAAGCATCAATATTTCTATTAACACTCAATGTATTTTAAATCACTTAGGTGTGCAGATCATTACTTTTACTGTACTTTCATGACTAATGTGTCATTTTGTTACAATGACCGAACATTTTACCGATGAAGAAACTATTGGATTACTTGGTTCACATAATCTTACTTCTGAAGAGGAATAAGAGCTACTGGAAAATGTCATTGCACAATATGAATTATTGCTTAAACTGTGGAATCCTACCCACCCTATGTAATTGAAGAAGATAATAAGAAATTGATCGTCTATTGGCATTATATGTTACTATTTAATTATATATCATTATCTTGTGAGGGTAAATACAAATTTCAACAAGAAGGAGGATGAAAAAAAGAAAATCAGTTTTCTACAAACCAACTATAGGATATAATTTAAGAAGATTGCTGCTTTAAAGAGGTCAGGAAGGAGTACAGATGAAATTTATGTATTTTCTTCGTGGATTTAACCTTAGCAGTTATGTTTTTTTATCATACTTGTGTCTTTCTGTTTTAAAAACGATTCAATCATATCCAAAAGGTTTCTTAAATGTACTTTCTTTCGTACGAAAGTAGTTTTTAAAATCTTCAATATCGCTGAGGTTGATATCTATCAATAGAACAAGATGTGAATATTTTTCTCACTTCTTCAAAAATTCCTTCATCTAGCGTTTGCGTTTCTCCTGATAGTTGTAGTTAGCTCAGATTTTCATTATAATAACTAAGCCAGTTTTTGTATGGTTATCTATTTTATTAAATTGATAAATTCATCGAATATTATCTTTTCTATTTTGTAAAAATAAAATCATACGGTTTACTCCTACTTAAACACAAGAAGACACAAAGAGAAAAATTATTTAGTATTGATAAAATTATGGTCAATAATATTCATTATATTATCATTATATATATATATATATATATATATTGATAAATATTAATGATTAAGCCAGTAGTGACAATTCTGGTATTGTCAATATTATTGTTAGTCTAAAGCCTGCTCAATACTTTATTATTTTCTATAAATTTAGTCTTATATATTTCATTTCTAAATTTAACCCTAAATTTAATGACACAATTCAAATTCTAAATATAAATATTTTTTGATAAAATCATTACTACAGTGAAACTGGGTATGAATTCCATTAAACAATTTATTGCTTCCATTGATGGTCGTTAAAAATAAAGAGTTTAACATTTAATAGTTTATTAAAATAATATTTAATACCTACATCCATTAAACATTTTTACATTTGTAAACAATAGAGGTCAAACATTTTTAGGAACTTTAGCCCATTCCCTATTTGTGATATTGCCAAATTTAAGTTTTAAAATATAATATATAATTATTTATGTAGGTATATATATATATATACATTTATTTTCTATTTTGTGTTATTATTATTTTAACTAAGAGGTTTTTTTTTCAATACTAAAGAACAAATGCCAGTATTTTAATTAATTGTAATTTTTATCAAAGTTTAGGACTATTCATGATGTATAAACTTATTATGTGTATATGAAACATATTTTAAGAGATAAATATTGCCCATAACTCCAGTTTATTTTAAGGAAAATAAGTGATAGATATGGTTTAATAAGTATTTCTTATTATTTATTTATCTATATATTATGATAATTATTATATAATGTTAGTATAATAATTTAACGATATGTTTTAAATCATATAAATCATATAAACGTTGTTTAATATTATGTTATTTTTTGTTGTAATTATAATACCTACTCGCCCATAACCTACGGTTAGGTAGTATATATTTTTCGTATATATTTTATACGATAATAATATTATGGATAGGTATTTTGTCGTTATGATATTGAATGGATTACTGAGTATTTGAATAGGAATAGAGTATAAAGTTGATTAAATATAATTTGTTATTTGTTAAATAAATTTCATACGTAAATAAAAGAAAATACAATTTAAAACGTATTCAAACACTATTATATTGACATTTGTTTTTATCCTAAATATGTTTAATAACATTATAATGAAATAAAAACAAAATGTTATATATTTTTTTATTTTATAATTATTATTTTTAGTTCAACTTCAGCCAAATTAACCAAAATTTAAATACCGACTATAAGACTTAAGTGAATATCATCACAAACAATTTTGAATTTAAAACTCGTGTAATCATTTCTCATTTTTAACAATTTAAAACATTTTAGAAATATGAAACGAAAAATTAATTATGGATAACAACAGTATCTAGTGCTTTACGTAGACGTTTTCTACATTGATTTTTTTTAAATTGTATTTATTTGAAAAAATCAAAAAAAATTGTTTTAAATAACTCATAAAATGTGTTTAAATGTACATATTACAAAAAGCTACGTAGAATACTAGATAATGTTGTTCTTTATAATTTATTTTTCGTTTCATTTTTCTATGATGTTTTTAAGTTGTTTTAAATGAGAAATTAAAAAGAAATATTTGAAATAAAATTATATAAATTTATAAAAAAAAAAACATAGTAAAAAATTATATAGTAATGGAATCAATTATTTTTTTTTTTTTGAAATGCATATAAACAGTTTTCAATTGTTAAACTTCCATTTTTCTTAAAATTTTCTAAAAATTGCCTATATAAACCTCTTAAAAATGTATACAATGATATCCTCTTAAGTCTCAAGAATTTTATAAAACTAATATTATATATTTATTTCTTTAATATAACATTTTATTTTATATTTTCTTTATCTAATGCACTTTTTATTTAAATGGCCTAAAAATTGAAAAGCATACTTATTTTTGTACCATTAATTGGAGACCTTTAGTGCATCGTAATTTATTTAATGTGTTGTACAGAAGTTATAAGTTCTATAAAAAATGAAATTTCAGTAAAATGGTATTTGTATTAGATATAATCAAATCATACAATGTATGTTGTTAATATGAAAAAATTTTTGGTTTGTATACATTTAAAAAAACGTATTAACTATTATAACTGAAATAATTAATACTACTTAATCAAGTGAAACGAATGTGAAATTGGGCATTCTTTTCAATTTAATTAATGAAAATAGTTATATGAATGAACAAACCTTTAATACGCTCTTCTGAACAAATTTAAAAATCACGAAATTTTATGTTTTTACACTTAGAGCTCAAGTAATATAAAATTATTGTTGAATTACTGACTATTGATGTCATTTTAAACGTTATGTGTAAACATAAGATAAACAATAAAATAAATAAACATAAACAATATGTTTATGCGTAGGTATATAAAATATATCAATATAAATATTACATTGTTATGACCTTTAAATGGTATTGGGGCCGGTTAGCAGAGACAGATAAGTATATAAAATTGAAACATTCTTAATCTATGTTTATGTCTTTTTTGTTCTGTATGCTTAATATCCTATTAACATTTAAGGAACCTGAATTATTAGTAAACAAACGAGTTTAGTAATTGGTCCATTTACAGTTATAATATAATAATTAAAACAAAAAAAATGTATAAAATTAAAAACTTCAATCTATTTATTATAACCGTCGAGATTTTCGCCAGGGTGAAAAAGTCGTATCAATTAGTACACATTATGACTATACAAAGCGAACCTGTCTAAAGCATTATTATTTTCATTTTTGTCTCCACAACAATCCACGACGGAATTGTCGCTAGCGAACACTTTATTAAAAGTATTATGTCGAAAATCGTATAAAGAAAATCAGTTATAAACAAACAAATTTTTGGATCTTTTTCTGTCTCAAATTTGTGTAATAAACCACCGTAGTTCCCAACTTCCTCTGAAATCCAGTCTTTTAGTCGCTTATTGTTATTTCTCTTACATTACACACTTATTTTTTATTTTATCTTCGTTAGCCCACACTCTACTACGAATCTTCTGTTATATTTTTATATGTTTTATTAATTTTACTTTTTAGCCTAATGGGAGTAATTTTATCACAAAAAAAAATAACAAATTCGTTTATCCGTTTCATATATTTACGACAATCCTGTGGATCGTACATTCGTAAAAGCTAACCATTATTTTATAAAGTAATACCCTAAAGACTTACATATAATAAGAAATGATTATATATTATTTTAGTGACCCTAATAGAAATAATATCCATCCAATATTAAGTTATATTGATTTTACACGGATATAACAAAATGGACTAATCGACGGTAGGGTCCCTTATTGATTAGTTTAATTTTGGCTACAATTTTATTTTATATTAAATGGCATGCAAAAATGTCTGTAAAAGTTGCTGTAGTGTTTTGTTTTATATATTATAAAGTTTTGTGTACTTTGTAAGAATGTTTGAACAAATAAAACAAAAAAACGTTACGTACAGAATATTATAAGATTTAGTGTTAAAACGTAACGTAGTAATTTTACAATAACTAAACGTACCTAACCTAACTTAGGGCTCTGCTAATGCTCTGTATATTTCAACTCAAATCGGACTGCCAACGACTCTTGACGCGAGCCCTGCCTACGGCGAGTAAACTGGTCCTACTGGCTCGTACAAGCTGTCTCGGCAATTCCTTCCGTACCGTTGCTGGTTTTAAATCATTATAAATTGTACTACCTAACTAATAAAATAAGGGGTTAATAACAAAAGTATAAACAAATTATAACATAAATTACTACTGTAGGGTTATAGGTTTCTGTACAATAGATATTGAATAAAGTTTATAAGTTAATATATACTATATTTTATAGGTATAAGAACTGACGGCAGAATGTAGAAAAAGCTTACAATAAATAAGGTGAAACAAAAAAAAAAAAATCAGAGATAATTTGATCAATAGTATAATACACAATAATTGTTCGAAAAGTTCAAAACCATAAGAATAAAGTGTAAATCGTGTAACTGTTACATGTTGATAAAATAAAGTATTTTAAAAATATTTAAAGTTATTAGTCAATTTTTAGCAATATGCAAATATACGGATGATAGAGGATATAATTTTAAATACGTTTCGGATATTTTGAGTATGAGTAATGGGTTATTTAAAATTTTAATCATACCAAAGTGACATTCCCAAGTTCATAAAAAATAGAAAAAAACAATTGATTTTTTTCGCAGACAAATTCCGGCTATATTTTAAAGAACTCAACTACTGTGGACTACGTATCGTTCCGGCAGTTTTCGTATTACTCGTATACAACCTTGGAATGCTTGTAATTTGTATCGTTGTTGACATCTCAAAAGAACCCCTACGTCCAAAATCATGTTTTTTGAAAAGGGATAAAAACGAATTATAAAATAAACGAATGGCAACGAAAGCAAAAGTATATATCTGATAAAATTCATAATGTCATATATAAACATATAGAAGCAACTTAAACCTAAAAACCAACAGAAATTATAATTTGACATATTTTTATCACACGTAAAACATTAAGCTTAAGTTATACCCAAATTTTATAATCTCATATAAGATATTTTAGAATATATCTAATATATAACTATTAGAGAATTCATTAAGACTACCAAGAAAATCATTATGGTATAGTAAATTTTACTTATATTATGATGGTTTTTTTTTATTAAAATGGTACTTAAATACTAAGGATACTGTATACATAATATGGCGTATATAAAATACGTTTTTGTGACTATAACAATAATAATATGCAATCGGAAAACTTCACGTCGAAACGATAAATTTACCAGACCGCGTATACTATTATTTGATTAGTTTAATAATTAATTTATTCATATTTGTGTATTTATTAATCGACAAAAACAGTTATTAGCAATTGTATTTCTTACGTGGCACGATTTGTGTAATTTTTTCAGTTAAAAACGATTCAAACACAATTCCTTAAAACGATTCGAAAGAAATAAACGGAGGATTTTCACAATTTGAAATAAATCACAAAATTTCAAAATCATGCCTCATAATAATTGTTTAATAATATTTATAAAAAGTCTAGGTATTTGAAATATTTATATTTAAAATAAATTTGTATATAATATATATTTTTTGTATTTAAAATAATATTAGAACTTCAAAAATCGTCCAAAGTAAACTGAATAAAGTGGATGTTAGTATTTTATTTGTAAGTAGGTAATTGTAAGTAAATATTTAGTATTTCTTAGTTCTTCTGAGTAGACATAATAAAACAAATTATTTGAGTGGGGACAACTTTACACAAGTTTCCTTTTGTCCAAACTTACTTGGACGAATTTTAAGTTATGACACTTAATTTTTAAGTAATTATGCGAGTCTTTTTAGAAGTTTGAAATTTGAAATATGACAAAAATTAACTTAGATGTATTGAGTTTACACTTTTTAATAGGTTCTATATAGAAAATTCTATAAGTTGATTAAAATGTATGCGTATTTTAAAAACTTATCATCGTTGTGTAATCATGGTATTTGTTAAAAAAAAAAAATAAGTTTACACAAAACAAATAATAATTCACTTTGAAGTGGCATTTCAGTTCCTTGTATGTTTCATCTTTATTTAGAATATTTAATGGATTAAGCCTTTTATAATATTATTACAATGAATGAACAAGTAATCAAAATAATCTATTAAATATATATAATATAATTTATAATTTAATATTATATATATATATATATAATAAAAATAAAAACTGTTTTCTGTGATGATAGTTATGTGTAGAGCATTATGCATAGTTAGGTTTATTGAAATAAAAATGTAAACAATCAAAAACAATAAAGATTAGATTTTATTCATATTAGAACTAGAACGACAATAATTCTAGTTGGTTCAATGAAAATTATTCACGAGAGACATGAAAAATTGAGCACCATTAGAAATGTGATTAAATAGCACATGAGCTTTTGGAAAGAATACATTTGTACAAATATTTATTTATATTTAACAAGATCTAGTCAATGAAAATTAATAGTGTTTAGAGTCCATATGAATTTTTAAAATTAACTGCATTTATATTGTTAAAATATTATTGCATAATTAGTTTTCTTACACCCTGTATAATATATTTTATATTGTCCTATATTGTTATTCTGAAAAAATATTTTGCATCTGGTGTCTTGTAACTTTCCTGCATATTATGAAATTTATCATGCATTTTGTATCAAGATACACAATGTGACCCTTTGGGTGTTTTTTATTCATACCATTTCACATAATTGTTTACTATGGGTGTACCATTTGAAGGCTATACAGGACATATCGTGGTATTTTCATCTATGATCAATAGTCCATTACAGTATTAAATGTTACTTTATTCATATATTATATTTGTCTTTTTACACATTATAAACACATTTTCGATTATTTCACCTGAAACGATACTCGCCGAATTGACGAGTTAATGTCAAATAATTATATTATTATTATTACGATTATTATTATTATTATTATTACGGTAAGATACGGTAGCGGGTCGATCCGCACAGAAGTCATTTGTATTTCAATTTTACACCGGAATTATTAACGTAATATTATTATACATAGAATCGATTTCATTGTATAATGAACAAAAATTATACTATTACTATCATTGGAGCAGTGGCTGTCGGTTCTCTGTACCAAATCCACATTAAATAATAATTAAATTACGCGTAGGTACATACTGCGAATTATACTCGGCGAATAATAATTATTATTGTTTACAAATTAACGGTTCACCGTATAGCTGTAATAATAATATCATCCAGGCGTTTCAAGTGCAGCGTGTCCAGTGACCCATGGAGTTTTTTATGGTCTTAACTCGCCCTTTGTCGACCGACCATATTTTTGTTACGATTTTTTTATTCTCATTAAAACATAATACTATACGGATTTATAACGTTGAAATGATTACGTTAAAAATAACTTTAAACGATAAGATTTTTTTTTTTTTTAAATATAGGTATTATATAAATTATATTTATATATATAATTATATTATATAAAATATATTATATATAATATACTTATAATATATATAATTTTTAAATACTTATATATATATATATGTGTATGTATATTAGTATTTAATTTCTTTGCCATTCTAGTGGCTAGCCGTTTACAAAATAAAAAGTATGTAATTTCGACATAAACAACTGTTGATAATTCAAGTATTACAATACTGCCAGAATTAAAACTGATAAGTAGACAGATACAACAAGTCTCCACCGTGAATCGGTTGGTCATGAAACCAAACAAGAACGGTAGGGCCTGTTAAAAATACCGTAAAATGAAAACATTTTTGCATCTGTGTTTATGTCAGCAATGAGTTGTTAGTAATTTAAAATGAAAAAAATCACATATCTCTATAGTCTATACTAAACTAGTTCACAAACTCATTATTGTTATTCTACTCAGTGCAATCATAAATAAAACATTAAAAATTCTTTAATTTGATCGTTTTATTGTCCCTATACTTTTCTCCTCTTTTGTCATCCCATAACCGACTGATTCCTAGAAGTTATCACCCCCTTACAATACTATATAAATTTTAAAACCTTTAGTGATTACGAGTACATGGAATATAAAAACTGTGGAATGATCAATTTTTACATTGTATCTGTTATTAAATATAGTATGACCTATGTACAATGTATAGCATATAAATGAAATTATAAAAACATTTTATTTTCTTAAAAGTGCAATCAG
The DNA here is from genome assembly GCA_025469235.1 of Pemphigus obesinymphae. Classification (NCBI taxonomy): domain Eukaryota; kingdom Metazoa; phylum Arthropoda; class Insecta; order Hemiptera; family Aphididae; genus Pemphigus; species Pemphigus obesinymphae. The sequence continues at coordinate 14,567 of JAIPRL010000831.1, forward strand.
TGCTCGAAATGGACCGGAACTACGTTCCGGTTCATAAAATTAGCCTTTGCGTCCGTTTCGGTTGGTAAAAATTAGTATTCATGAATTCCAAACAATAAAAATAAGAAAAATGTGTTCATTTTATTATTTATAATATGTAAATAATGATAAGATTACGCCACTTAGATACATTTTATCCAACGACCTTGTTGAACTTTAAATGCAAAGTATCAATAAGAGAACATAATGTACTAGATCAAAAAAATGGCCCGTATTCGAATTGATGAAATAGAAAACGTAAAATTTGGTGATGACAAAATATGTCACTTGTGTTGCCATTTTCGTTTAAATAAAGAAAATTATATAATTTGAGGTAATTTAACATGAAAAATAGAAAGAAAAAAAGAAGATGTTCCTGATTTCTTCAAACCACTCTTTTTAGAACCAGTAAAATCGAGCTTTATTTTGAATTATAAGAAAGTAGGTATATAATAGTTAGGTCTTAGAAAAATATGGGAATTAACGAAATATTCTAATTATAATATCACTGTAATTTCATGATAATCATCAAGAACAATAATTATTAAGTTGGAGAAATTTCCCTCCATTTGTTAACGCCATTTTTTTATCAAACTTAATTATGTTTCATTTTGCTGGAGAAATTTGAAAGCTAATAGTGTTTCAATCGTTACACATCTTAGTAAGACATTCAAACCCCCTATATTTACTGGAATAAACATTTGAAATAATTTAATTAATATTTATAATTGTTAAACGATCTTTGAGTAAAAAAAAAAAATACTATATTTTACAAACAAAAAACTATATGCTATATTTATAGCGTTCCGGCTCGTAAAATTTTCCATTTCAAGTACCGAGTTCAATATAACATTTTACTTATCTGAGCCAAAACATCGATATTTCTTTTTTTTTTTAATCAAATAAATAGATTAATATCCAATAATATATAATAATCATGCGAAAAAACATGTATTATTTTATGTTCTTTATATTACATCACCCTCACCAGAAATGTATGAATATTATAAAAATTATACATAATTTAATCCACAAATACATTTTATAATTGAGCATATATTGATATATGTATACAGCTGATATAAACGTACCACCTCAGAAAAGAGTCCAAAAACCGCCACTTGGAGATATAGATAGCGTTTCGAGTTATCACAGGTAAATATATTTATTTTTATAATTTTATTAACTTAATTTTGAACTAAATTAATCTAATATTTTTTTTTCACGGTAGCTTTAAACTTCTCAAATAAAAATTATTTTTTGTTGCTAACTATTAAAAAATATGCTTTAGGGTGAATTTAACATTATTTATTTAAGATATAGATATTTTCTTTTATTTACACGCCTATCTACAAAAAATATAACAATTCAAAAAGTACCAATTGACGACATTGTAAGTTTGAATATCGTACTCGACAGGTATTGTGTCTGAGATACAATAAAAAGTATAATATGTTGTATCTACATCACTTAATAACCGACTCTAAAATGTTTAGTTCGAGGTGAACAAAATTTGCGTGTATTATTTATGAGCCCCCTACCCTAACCCTCCTCATGAATTTAGGTCGTAATATTATGGGCCACCGGGGTAGCCCGTTTATGCGATACATTATAATATATTATTTTTGTCTATAGGTAAGTAGGCAGTAAACTTTTGAGGATGAAAAAAAGGTGAAAAAAATAAATAAATAGGCGAAAGAGGCGGAAAGCATTTCGTTTGGCGTTTTTCGTTAAAAACAACAAAGTGTATATTATATAGTTGGCGTATTTTCCGCAGCCGTTTAAGTGCGAACCGTAAAATAAATGGCTAGTCACGTGCGCACGTGTGTGTGTGTCTGTGTGTGTGTTTGTGCGTGTATATAAGCGTATGGTTGTGTGTGTGTGTGCACCTATATATGTGTATGTATAATGTTTATAAATGCATGTGTGTACGTAAGCACGTATATTATATAGACAGTCGTTCGCCCTCGTTTTTCCACGCCCAAACTGTATGCCACTCAAAATCCAAAGACAAATTAGTCTATTTTTTTCCACCGCTTTTCCGTCGTTTTTTTTTTTTTTTTTTTTCCATGCCGAACGATACGAGACACGCAAAAACGACGAATATATTATTATTATTATTATTATTTTTTTTTTTATGATTATCGTTATCGTGTATCGTATGCGGCTGCACGCATATAACGGGCCCTCGTTTCGTTTCCGAACGTGTTTTCGGTCGATACGTGAGGGTAGAGTTGTATTTATTAGGTACCTAGGCACTATACACAATATCGCACCCCAAGACCGATGGGTAAAAGTTTAAAGATTTCTGTTGATTTATATTTTGTAAAACCCGTGGAGGGCGTAGCAAAAACAAAATTCGAAACAACATCGACGATGATATTACATTTTACCGTTCTACGCCTACGCGTGTATATATGCATAATCGTAAATCAGGCAGGTAGGTACCTATTACACACGTTTGATCAAACGCGCACAAATGATCTTTACAGAATGGTAAGAATAATTTCGGTCTTGTAGACCGCATTTATAAATATTTGCACTGAGAATTTTTAAATCTTTGTAAGAAATATAATTGGTTGTTATATTCGTAGTTTTTACTCAAGATGAATTCAAGATTTCAACTTAAAAACAAACTAATATTCACATGTACTTCAAATTATATGTTATATTTAGTGAAAAAAATACCGGTAAAAATATACATTTATACGATGTTTTTGGGAATATATGTAGGTATATCGGTAACATAGGGAAATATTGATAAGAGCTAGGGTTTACATGGTAGCCCAAAACTTGCGTCCCAATATTACCTGATAATATTATTTGATAAGCGATAGTCAATTTTCGTTCCAGAAATAGAGACGCATTTCGATCATGAGAAGAGCAAATAATATAATATAAAGTATAGAAAGTAAATATTATTTGAAAAAAAATGCTTTTATAGCAATCTATAAATCATTCGAATTCAAATATGATTATTTTTTTAAAAAAATAGATAAACAAACTTATTATTACCTATATAATTATTAATTTTCTAATTAACTAGGTATAATGTTATGTTACCTATTATATGTATTATATGCATATTAATTGTGAATCAAATAAAAATTAAAACGAACATTTTCTTATTCATAGTCGAGTAGCTCATACGTAAATACAAACGTAAGTAAGTCATACATTGTAATTGATATATTTTGAAACGCAATTATTATGCATTTTAAGGCATAGATAACAGTTTTGGGTATTGGATTCTTCGCAATCGTAAGTGTATTATTGATAAGAATTTGGGACGCAAGTAGTGTGCACCGGGTTTATATAAGTCTCAAAACGGGACAGGATATTACCGAGCTTACGTATAGATATTTGAACTTAGATCCAATACTTAGTAGGATGAAAGTGTTCCAATTTTGAAACTTTTTTTCCTATTTAGTCTTGTCGATTACTAAAAATTCCCAATTTTTCTTATTAGTTAGGTAGCTTGACTAATATTTTGAATAAAATAACTGACCACCAGTAAGTTACTAAAGACGTGAAACTATAAAATTAAATATTTGTAAAAGAAAAATTATTTTTATAATCATGTAGGACTGCTAAAACACGATTTTTACCATATTATATTTCAAAAAATTGTATGCCGCGCTTACTAATAAAATAAATTACAAATTTAATGAGAGTATAAAAATTTCTATATAATAAACTCTTATCTATTTTATAAATACCTAATATTTATATCAGCTAGGATTTTTCTTGGTACATTTCTAGATAGTTCTAAAAATTAATCAAATTACAGTCAGCAGATAGTAAGAATACCACGACAAGACTTAAAAATAGCATGAATATAAAGTATAATTTGTACGGGTTTTGAAAGGATTTTTTTCTTGCAATAATGAATGATGTATAAAAATCGATTAGTTAAAATATATAATGTATTTCTGAAGTAAATTATTACCATTATTCTAACCATACTTTTTACAATTGATGGACCACAATTTTTTTTCCAAAAAAACATGTAAGTAAACTTCTAAAACTGTTTCATATAGACTATAGTTTGTGAATAAAATATTGATTAAAATATTATACCCACAATTCATTAGATAACTAATATTTTTTTATTCAGAATACTTTTTTGGAAAATATATTGAGAAAAATAATATAAGTGAATCAACAACTATAATTTTAGTTATATTGTAGTTAATCATTTATAGAAAATATTTTACAATTAAAATATTAGAATAACTGTATATTAAAGGTTTTTAATGGTATTTAATTTGGCTATATCTTTTATGGTCATTTTAAGTTTCATGTGCACGCGTATTAGAAAGGTTAACATGAGTGTGTCCTGCACATCGATGGTGAGATCAATTATTCTTTTAAATATTTTGAATGTGAGAAAGTAAACGTTTCGAATGATTGAAATAACAAAGACAAGCAAGTAAATAAAACAAGTTAACTCAAACTAGTTATGTTAATAATGAAGAAAAATAATTTTAACTCGTCCAAACAAAAGTTATAATAAAAAAATTAACATAAATCAAACGATAACTAAACTTTATTGTTTTATTTTTCATTAGACAATTTGGCTTTGAATATTTAGAATTATTAATTTATTAAAAATTTAATAAAATTGCTCATGTATATTGTACTATTATTTATTTAGTAGGTACCTACTAATTTAATAATAATTAGTTATTTTATTTAAATTTTGATTAAAATACCTATCACCAAAAAAAAACCCCCAAAAAAATTGTTGTCTTTGTTGTGTTTTTTAACTATAAAATTAATTAAAAAATATTTAGTCAACAGAATAAAAATTTTCACTTCAAAGTCAAGTAGGTATATTAGAATAATATGTAGAATTACTAACAAAATATCGCGGTAAAATAACCTGTAACAAAAATTTTGACACTAAAATATCACTAAACCAAAATATTGCTAGTCAAACATCGCGAAACTAAAACATAACAACACGACGCATCAAATCTGAAATTATATGTATTTTTTTTTCCTAATAGCTTTCATTAAATGAAAATAGAATTCATGTTGTTCAGTATTATAGTATATTGAAAACTCTTATAAAATGATTTTCTAAAACCATTACAAAATCTGTCATGATAGACTCTAGTTTGTACTCAAAGTTCATCTGCAAGAAAATTAAACAAAATATCGTAGGCTGGTTCTGTTCTGTGTCAAATGTGTCAATTATCAATTGAATATTAACAATTAATCGAATAGTCGATGAGTGAAAAATGGGTAAAAATAAATTTAAAAATAATCGAAATGTAATTCTTTAGTTAGGTAATCGTATTAACTTATTACTATGTTTTCTTTAATATATGCATTATTTTGAATTTTGTACAACAACTTATTAGGCTTAGATTCAAATTTGTATCTTACCTAGCTACTTTCTTGCCTAATAAATACAAATATTTATGAATATTATTTATTAATTTTATAAAATTTTATTGGCGATATTTCGGTCACGTGATATATTGGTTTCACGATGTTTTATTGGCAACATTTTTGTTGTACGATATTTCACCGTAAAGATATAATCTAATTCGATAAAATTTTGTTTTAATTTTGTTTCCAATAGTGTTGAAATGTATAATATTTAAACTAAGTGTATATATATAGAGATATATGCTTAATTATGGTGAGAGGAAGGGAGTTGACACAACTGTTTGTATACTTTTCTAGACTCAGATTGAAGGAATCAGATGGATGACAATAATGGAAAAATAATGTACACATCCAATGAGCATAAGATATTTTAGAATGATTAATAATTACTAATGTTTTAGCAGAGAGAGAAAATAAATTAAGAACAATAGTTAATAATAAGATTATAATAAAATATTAACTGAAGATGATAATCAAAACCAATACATTTTATTGCAAGTAATTCCAGAACATTGAAAAACATAATATCCTAACTGTAACATTATCAAATAAAAACATTATTACAGAACTTTATAAATGAAATTATATACATATAAAATATTTATTCTTCTCCTTTTTCTGCTCTATCTCCCAGCTATTTGAAATCGAGCAGCCTACTCTTCTACATCCCCAGAACTCAATCTACCGCATCCTCATCACTTACACCTCCACCACATATTACACTCTAGACTTCACTCCTTAAAACACGTCCTAGCCATCTCAATTAAAATAATATATATTATAATATATACTGTTATTTACTATATCAATTGTATACATTTGTTATATTTTCGAAAATGTTATTTCGTGTAGATATATAATATATATATATGTATAGTATTATACTATTAGCTATCAATATTTTAATTGATCGTAATTTTGTTGTTGTTATCATAAATATGTACATTATTTCTTTGTCAAAAGAAATAATTCTTGTTTACCGAAAAAGATGCAAATCACCGGATTTGAAAATCATATAAAATAGTTTTTCTAAAACGCCCCACGGCCTTACATGTATTTTAATAATTGGAATAAATGGGCGTAATATAAAATATATTCGTAAAATTTTTATTGTTTAAAAATATGAGACAAAGTTTACAATTTTCGCATTTATTATTATTAAAAAAACTATACTAAAATCAAATTTTCTATAAAAACTAACCTAACCTAATCTATTCTACCTACGTTGTGTATCTATCGCATAATTCATATCAGGGCCAAATAACAAATAATAAATACTTAGTCATATATTAATAATAACAAGATATTTATCAATAATATTTGTAAATATTACAATTTATAATTATCCAAAACATGTATTATTTAAAATCTGAAGCCAAATTGCTGAAAAATTAATTACCTATAAATAATAAATTGGTATTAAATTGCAGTCTAAAATCACTATAGGTACAGTTAAAAGTAATAAATATAAAAACAAATATATACCTATATAAAACAATTAAATTTCTTATCAAATTATTTGTATTTTTAATTTTCTAATAACATGGATAGATTTACATACGTAAGTCAACACTTATGACAAGAAAATAAATCTTTTAATAATAATTGGTACGTATAATTATTATTGTTTCAGAGGGCCACCAGTTATTACGAACAAAAGACAAATAAATATAATCTGAAATATTATATAAAACAGTTGGAAATTGGTGGTTTTATGACTGGGAAAGAAGAATTACATAGAAAACTCAATAGCACAATTACTTTCATTGGTAAAATAATCGAACAACAAAAAACAGTTCACACTCAAATTACTAAAAATTATAACTTTTTATTATTTAACTATAAAAATAAAATAAATAAATTAGAAGTGAGTAAATGTTCTCAAGAATGTTTAAGTGATGAATTAAACAAGTTAAATAAGAAATACGAAAACCTTAAATATCAGTTAAAAGAAAATGATGATAAATATATGTTTATCATTAAATATTTTATAGAATCATATAATCAACTAAAAGCAATTTTAGTCGAAGAAAATACTAATGAAACATATTTAAAAGACGAGAATAAAAATAAAAATAACTCTTTGAATATAACGATCAAAGATCTTAATAAAATTACGGAAATTTTAACCAACAAAATGTATGAACTTGATTGCATTAAATTGGAAAAGAATAAATTAACGTCAAAATGTGAGTTTCTTCAAGATGAATTGAACAAAATAATTGAAAAATATAACCAAATAGAACTGCAACTCGCCAAAAAAGAAAATATTTAAAAAAAGGAATTACTATTACTAAATTTCCGTAACACAGAACTTGATCAAATTGTATGTGATCAAAAATATCAACTACAAGAAAATAAAGAAATGTTGGAGAAAGCTTATGAAAACATTAAAGTACTAAAACAGACGATAGAAACAAAAACCATTCAAGTAAACAATAGTGTCGATGAAATGCGTAAAGAAAAATTAAATCTTCAAAATGATAACCAGGAATTAAAAACAAATATCAAAGAACATATTGAACAATTAAAAGGTTTAGAACTACAAAACGAACAGTATGGAATAAAAATGAATGAATTACAAAACAAATTATGCATAGCTGTTAAAAATGGCGATGAAATGAAAAAAATATTAACAGAAAGCATGGAAAAAACCTGTGAAAATGATGCGAAAAAAATGACTAAAATAAATTCAAAAGCCAAGCTATTACAGAACTTAAAAAACATTTATTGGAAGTTAAAAGATTGCCTATTATTATTATATTATAATATATGTTAATTTTATCGACAGTAGGTGCGTTTTTCGTAGAATCGTATTTGTACCAGCCAGCCGAACTACCACTGGCCAAATAACCAATCTATTCTAAAACCATTTCTATTCAGCAATTATGTTGAATACAAAACTCTCAATTTTGAAATTTTTTATTTAATATTAAACTATAAGTAGATTATCAATTTTAACTTTTATCGCATAAATTTAATAATATGTTTTGTGTTATAGGTACAATGTAATAAAATTAACGGGATTTTATCAATACATGGTAAATATTATCTGGAGTCTTCTTTTTTATTAAAATATATATTCATTTTTTTTTTTGGTTCGTTCAAATTAAATTATACCTATTATAATAAGTGTCTAGTACCAATCAGAGAACCAACTATTTAATAAAGTGGTAAATGAATATAAATAAATAATAATGTCCTGAGTTGAGTACTAAGGAAATGAATCCGTATAAAATTTGCAGAAACTTTTATCCTATCTGACATTTTATCGGATATTAGTTCATTTTCACCTGACAATAATGGTTATATAAGAATCCGAAAACGACAATTCTAATTGGTTAAACAGAATAGATACATATACATTATATATTATTATATCCATAATATTTCACGGTTAATGTATTTAACATTTTCGAAATTTCCTAGTATTTTTCACAATTTAAATTAAATTTATATGAATGCTTGAAGTTGTGTGAGGTCCCGTACATTCAAGTGAAATCGTATGGCGTTCAAGTTCTTATAAAAATCCGAAAATACCAAGTTTGACCAATTTTTGGATTACATAATTTATCCACCTATATGTCAGAAAAAAAAACAATTAGGGATGGCAGGTTATCTTCTGAAAAGTTAAACCCATTTTCCGCCCAACGTGGAACTTTTTATAATTAAATAATTGACAATATATCCCAAAATACATTGGTCAATGACCATAAAAGATCTCAAGACAAAGTATACAAATTTAAATAGGTACCTTAGTACCCATAATAATTGCACACACAAACGATATTGTTACGGAAAGTGTTATACTCAATCTAGTGATATACTTAATATAATTTACATATAAATGTTTACATTTACATAATTTACAATTATTATTAAATATTAATTTATTATTTAAATATTGCACACCTTTTATAATTCCACGTGAAGCGGAAAAAAATATTCCTTTTATAATCACGTAATACCGACCGATTAAGTGGAGGCTAGAAATTATAGTAAACAAAACGAATGAAACCCGCTTACGTATACTAATACACACTCATTACACGTGTATATGTATATACTGTATATTATATATGGATATATGAATGTGTGTTAAAATGCACTCGTGATAGTGTAAGTACACGGGAACATAGAGGTCACGATGACAGCGACTACATTGAAGGACTAAGGAGTGTCTCTGAGAAAAAAATAAAGTCATCGATCGTCGGTAAATAATGGATATATATATATATATATATGTAGAAAATTATTGTACTTATTACCAATATAACGTAAATTATATAATATAAGGAATGAATAAGTTCTTGGTAGTTTATTTTTTAAATCTACATATTATACTATCCTACTGGCGTTGTGAAAACCCGAATATTAAGCAATGATTTTGTCATCGACGATTAAAAAGGTTTAAATCAATTGTTTCTAAAAAATAACTAATATCTTAATAAACTATGATTTCACATATAGAAAGACTTTCTTTCTGTATCTATTGATCTCAAAATTTCATAATTCGATAATTTCTTATTGAGATAAAGAATGTATGAAAGTTCTAACTCTTGAAAATGAATGATCGTTTTAAACTTTAAAAAAACTATCCCGAAAAAATCGTTATTTTGAGATAAAACATTTTTAGTCTCATGTAACAATTTGTAGATGTCAAAAACCAGAAATAAAAAAAAATGTTCGCTTTGCTCATTGAGAATATTGGTAGTGTAATAATATATACAGTTTAAAAACCATGATAAATTATTTCATACAATAAAATGATTCTGAGTGGAGATTTATTGTAACATAATAATAATATATAAATATATTTTTAAATAATAGCTCATTAAAATTCTATATGTTATTTTGTTATTTCTTATACATTTATAAAATATTTTCGTTAAATTTTGCGCTTAAAAAACTACTAGAAAAATTTAAAAATAATCTCTTCAAAGTACCGCAACTAATTTCCTATCAAAAAAGCTCTTTAATCTGAAATTTCTACTCGATTCTTTTTGTTCAAAAAGTTGCTCATGGAGAAAAAAGCAAACATCGTTGTATATACTATAGATTATGGATTCATTGCTTTGCTCAAAGTCAAAAATAAATAAAATGTTCTATATAGTGTGAAACATATTGTGAATTGAATCTTAAAAACGCTTCTTTGAACAATTTCAAAATACCACGACACAACCCTTTGGTTTTAAACCAGCTTTATGTGCTCGCATTATATATATGTGAGTACCTATATATATATATACAAATGGAGGAAAAATCGTTACACAAAAAGGAATTTTATTTTTGCCATCCTGAGACGATGAAGTTTGTCGGGCGAGACCAAATGCTCCGGAAATGAATATTATTTATTGGGACGTTTTTCCGCAGAAGGCGTGGGAAGTTTTCCATCGACTTGCAAATGTGTTCTTCCGGAATTCCAGACGTCACTGAACCCAAACTGCTCACGGGGTGTGTTATTTCAGGGATTCATGACACTTGGCTCCAGGAGATTATCGACTTCGTAAAATTATTTATTTCTCGACCAAAGCCTGTCTCTGCTATAGAAATCAACTCGAATCCTGCGTGGGTACATTTAAAATATATTTGGGTAAAGTCCTAAAGCTTACATTTCAACGATAATAATATAAAATAAGGGCTATTAAATAAATTGGAAAATATTATCGAAAGACATCAGGAATTCGATGACAGGGGAAGAAAATTGAGCTGATTATACTATTGAAAAAATAGTTGCGAATAAATGGCATACATTATAATATTACATTTTATTGAAATATATAATGTTAATTGTTAATGTATAAAAGGAAGAATAGTTCAATTTAAGAGTTAAAATATTTCCTTTTCATCTTTTAATGGTATATTTTAAATTTTGTATTTACAATATACCCTTTTATAGTTTTATTTAAAATTAAAACATATTGTATTAAGTATATATATACACTTATTATATTAATTTGAACAATAAAACTGATTTTCAAATATTAATTCTTTATTAGGTACCTAAAAAATATGCACGAAACATGGAATTAGAATTTCTAATATTTTATTTTATTTGTATTTTTGGTAGAATTTTTGATATTTGATAAATAAAATGTGATTACCATTTTATGTTTATTGCAATTGTATTCAATTATTTATTATAAACATTGAATGTCAATCATGATATTATTTTGAAGTTTAAATTATATCTTATTAAAAAGTATTAACAATAAATTAATATAAATAGTACCTAATAATATACCTAAATTAAAAACGAGCATATTATCGGTACATATTATTATAAAAAGTATAACAAAAATTAATTGTTTTGGTATGTAACCCATATACATCCCAAACAACTTATATACAGCCCATTTGCACGCGAAATATTTTTAATAAAAATGCGTTAAAAACATTGCCGATCTGTATGCTGGAATACGGTACAATATGATTGCGGATTTTTACATTTTAACACGATTGCGTACCTATAAATAATAATACTAACAACAACTAAGTGTAGGGACGTGTTTAAATAAAAAACCACAGTGTCAATTTTGAATGTGAAAAATGAATAAATTTACTATGATCTAGCTAATTATTGTATAACATGTATGTATACAATTTATATCTACCAATTTGATTTAATTTTTTTTTAATATTATACATTACACCAGAAAACGTTAACAAAATATATTATATGAATCAAAGCGGCGACATTGTATGCGAAATGGCCAATGGGAGAATAAAGGCAAAATAAATATAAATATAAATTATAATAATTTATAATAGTATAGATATAATTATAATATCTTTCGGGCACATGTGTCCACATCTCATGGGTCGCATTTGGACTATTCTTGGACACATATAAGTTACTCTGTTATTTTGACCTAACTTTTTAAAAATATTTTCTGGATTAACTTGTTTACATATTTCTCAGCTATATACCTAATCTGATAAGTTTACAATTCTTAAAATTAACTTTCCGAGATAATAAGTTAACACTAACTTAACACTTAAACTTAACTTTAACCTATTAACAAGTGGATGCCCGTTATCTTGGAACTATCAATGGCCAATCCAGACCTAAAGTCCACCCCGTTAATTGCTTCATTGTCTGATGGAAATTTCATAGTATTATATGAAACTGTAAAACAATCGTATGAGAAATAAATGCAATAAGAGTCATATTTTACATGTTAGCACAATTATAATACCTATGGGATATTTTGCTCTCAGAGATCTACATTTTCTTACATTGGTTATATATATAGTATTATATACTATAGAACGGTGTAGTCATTTGGACAATTTTTCACTCATGTAAACATCTTATAATTAATTTCTTTTAAACTTATTCATATGAATTAAAGAAATATTTTAAAAAATTTCCAGCTGACAGATTTCATGTGTTTTATTATTACAATTTTTTAACCAAGTTTTAAAAATAAATTATATTTTCATATTATAACATGACCATAATACTCATATTCCTTTATATACCTAAATAACTTATTAGGTATTTGAAAGAAGTTTCACAAATTTCAAAATTGGTATCCATTGGTATTAAATTTAATTCTCCTCCTAGTTCCATTATAGCTCGTCTCTCCATTAATAGCTTCATCATTTGGTTTTTATTTTCACATTTGAGCGTTGATTCCTGCTCATAAATATGTGGTTTGCATGTCATAGAAAATAATAAATCGTATAATTCGAAATTTTTTGTAATTATGTTACATAAAAATGATGACGTTTGAAGTCCACCTCCCTAAACGTATTTTTCATTTTAAATATGACCGTAGTTATCACAATACAGCACACAAACTGTTGTAAACGGTACAGATCATTAATCATTTGGTATCCTCCTTTACTCGACTGTACTACATCACACTTTACGCAATATTATTATTATTATTATTTTTTGTTATGTAGTTATATGGGTGTATATACAGTGTGTACATAATAATATAGACAGTCGCACGTCGCACCCGAAATCCATCCGAGGAAACATTTTACTTACGAACAATTTCTGATAAAACATTTAAAAATATTTTTTTTAATATACGTCGTACTCTTTCACAAAAAAATAAAAAAGATCCACTTACTGTAGTAAATATTATTTTTCCTGCACACTGCACAATTTTCTACGGAAGAAAGGACGCAACACTTGGGATACTCATCGGAACGCTTGGGTCAGAGAACACATGGAAATAAACATATAAAATATTTTACATACACATAGTCGGCATACATAAATGCAATATCAGATTATACACCTTTATATTATATAGGTCCGATGCGTTATTGCCGTTGACGTTTTTAGACGTAGTTTTATTATCACAATACCTCCAGTTTGAACGTATTTTTCTGTTTGCGAAAGAAACTGTAGCTGATGGAAACCTGTAGTGTGCAATGATCATCGTACGGGTATACAGGAAAAATAAAAAAACTTGACTTAACGAATAAAAATGACATTATTTATTGGAAGAATATGTGTAATTTTTCGAGCATAAGGAAAGAAAACTTGATGTATACGCATTTAATATTTAGATAAAAATAAGTCGATATGACTTAATGCGGCAGGTTACAACGAAACTGAATAAATAGTAATCGATAATACATCATCGAATTTAATATAATATATAATATAAATTATAATGTTTGGTATTCTTTGTTCTTTTTATGCTAATATTAAGTAATTTTAGTACTTAAACAAATAATATGATAACAAATTATACAAATCATATATCTTTTATATAGGTAATAAAATTCATATATTATATTAAAGAAATCAAATTTTTCAAAAAAGTTTTTTTTAGTTACTTTGATATTTTGTTTATAAGATATTTTATTAATAATTTTAGGTCTATTGAGATCAGAGTGTAGAACCAGTTTTACATAATACCTATGTCTTATAGTGCTAAACTGGTAATTAATACCATAAAAGTTAGAAAACCCAACCGAAATATTATATTTTAGGTAACCACTTGAAAAACGTTTTTAAAAAAATTACAGTTAATGAATTTTTTTCCACATAAACTTTTTACTATATACCGTCAAAATATCACTGCTAAATGGTGAAAATTCAAAAACCAGTAATCTATAAAATTGTTTTTTTTTTTTTTTTTAATCGACTTTTTATCAAAACAAAGAATTGAAAAAAAATTTTTGGTTCAAAAACCGGTAAGCACAAATTTGAGAATCAAGTACTGTAACGTCGTTGGAGTGGAATATGAACACCATATACATAAGTTCAAAATTTTTTAAGACTATATATCTACTATCGCTAAAAATTCCAACTCAATTGCAATATATACTATGCACCTAATTCTTCAGCTGATGTCAATCTCCGTGATGTATATAATATAAAATGTAAATAGGTATCGTCAAGAGTCCCTGCAACACCTAATATTCTTGCATCAGTCCAAATAGTAATACTTAAATTTGAATTAAAATATTTGAGAATTGGTGGATTTGTCAACTTTTTTTTTCGATTGCATTTTGTTAGTTCTCCATTTTACCGTAGTTTTTTTAGTGTAAAGTGACCTTTTGTCAAATCTATTATAGAAGCTAATATTTCTGAACATTGTTCAATACGTTTTCTAAAAAAATTACACATTCCCAAAAAACTTCTAACGTTTTTGATTGTTTTGGGAACAGGAGAATTTGAAATAGCATTTAAAGCATCTGTAAAATTAAAATTTGCACTTTGTAATTTTAAGTTTAAATCCTAATTTTCTAATTCTTTCTAATAATTTTTCTAAGGTTAACAAAAGTTACATATAGTTTAAAGTCCCCAAGTATAAAAGTCTAGATAAAATTTTATTAATTTTTCTCAAAAATACATGATGTGAATTCCAATAACAAAAGGGATAACGACACCATTCACATAAACCAAAAGGTGTTATAAATGCTAATTTATATCTATCTGTTTTCCCTAGTAAAATATTCAAAAAACCATTTTGCATATCCATAACATTGAAAATTTAGCTCCTTCTAAACAATCGTATATTTTTGATGTTACAACTTGATTTAATTTTCTATAACTAAAAACCAAAGCCCTGTTTTTATTTTTAAATCTAGAAAGTGGTTTTCAGTAATCAATAACCGAAAATTTTATTTCGGTGTATAAATTTATCGGTAATCATTTTAATAAGTCATTATCGGTAATTGTAACGGAACCGATAACCGACGTTGAAAGTAATAAAAAAAAACCACTAACCTTTCTTATTAAAAGGTTTTTCAAAAGCCTATTAAAATTGTAATTAACTGTTTTAAAAAACTATAAGCAGCTTAAAAATGGTAAACGGTTATGGAAAGTAGGAAGGGAATTTAAACCGAGAATTGTTTACCCTAAAAACTAGAGATCTGTTTTCAACCGAGATATGGTAATTAATTATTTTTAAATTTTCAAAGAACCGTTTACAAATATATATATATATATATTTGAAAAACCGGTAACTGTTTCTCAAAATTTTTCAGGTCTTATCGGAGCTGATTATTGCTATTCTTGGAACTGGTTTTAAGCCCCATAAAAAATAATGGTATCCAAATTCTCTCTAAATATTCAACTGGCATAATGCATAACTTATTACAGATGGGATTTATAGAAAAATATATTTTATGTTTAATATTTTAATAAATATCAAAATTAACTTGATATCAACATTCGCAATTTTTAAATGGTCGAAATATGTCAACAATTTATCCAATCACTTGACAATTACAATCTATCATTCGTTCGTATTTATAATATAATGTACATTACATTTGCTGAATGTCGGTAAATCACATGTTAAACCGTTACTAAAATGAACAATTTATAACGTACCGATCCATATTATTTCATTTTGGGATGGGAAAACTTATATTTTAAGTCATACTCCCAGTCAGCCATCACTAACAAGCATAATATGACTTATGAGCCACAAATGCGTGTAATAATAATAAAATAATTTTCTGGAAATATATCACATATACCAACTAACATATTATTGTGAAAAAAAAAAATACAAAAATAATAATAATAGTAGCGAAAAAAATACACTGTGTCGAGAAACGAAATTTATGGTACGTGCCATATTGGACTGATGAATTACAGAACCCTTGACCCATATACTTGTATACACACACCCACATATATACTTGTAGATATATATATATATATATGTATATATACATTTATATATATGCGTGTGTGTGTGTATACAATATAGATATAATGGGTAGACGTTTTCATCATAATCGTCATCACAGGAGGTAAGATTAATATTTCGTACATTTTTATGCATAAACTTGTAAATAATTTAAAAAATATCCTACTATATATACCTACCTATAATGTACGTCTGAATGCAATATTCGTATGCATGTCGCATGTGTATACATACATATATTGAAATTTGTATTTTTAAACTCTGATAATATGTTGGTTTTACGATTATATTATTTTACCAGTCAAAGTAACTTAAATACACACATATATATATATATATATTATAAAGGTATATATTTATTTTGGATTAATAAAAACAGGTTGTTATAGCTATTACAATAATGATATTGATAATTCAATAATACTTGTGAATTGATTTCATGATAGAAAATTTGATCTAAATTTTACTTGTGTTTCTATTTTTTACCTTTTCAATAAACACGTAAGGATAAAGTAGATACAAAAGTGTTTAAAAATATCAATTTTATTGATCTAAAAATTTGAAATGTTCACGCAGTATGTATTTTATTATTTTATTAGGTAATTCAATACAATTTCCAAAATAAATTATACAAATTTTCAGAGATTAAAGACACTTCCAAAAATAGTGGTAACCGACTCCGACAGTACCTAGCAGAAAAATTTTGAGAACCGGTATTAAGGGTTTTTTGAATACATATATACAGAAGAGAAACAGTTGTTTGAATATTTTAAAAATATGTTGTTATCGTTCCTCGGTTAAAAACCGCTTCCTCATTTTTATGGTAACCATTTCTTGGTTTAAAATCACTTCCTACTTCTCATAACAGGTTACCGGTTTTAAGCAGCTTCTAACGTTTTTAAACAGTTAATTACAATTTAAATAGGATTTTGACCAACCTTTACAATATTTATGACTATTTGTCATCTAACTGTTTAGTCTGTGCTTCCCGAAACCGAAATATATGTTAAATTATTAAAATTATTTAGAAAATAAATCCTACGATAAAGAATTCATAATATCTAATTATAATATAATGATCCCTAAACAACAGTTTTTTTTAGTGTCACTTCAATATTTCTTTAACCACGAACTAACGTGTATTATATACCTCGTATATCATCTATAAACTTTGTACGTACCTAACCTATATAACATGGTCATACTTTTAACAATCGCCAAAAATCCGATTGGCTAATTAATTTACATACTTCACGTTTAGTACATAGAACAGCATAATATGACAATTGACAGGAAATAGAAAACAATTACAAAAAATAACATTGATGACTATTTTTTAATTTTTTGTTATCTTAAATTTAATTTTATTACACCAGTTATAAACAGTATCATTAGTGATGACTGACGATCCAAGAGCATATAATATAATATGTAGGTATAAAAATGTAAGTACCTACTATTAAAACGTAATAATTAAATGTCATATCATATCATACAATAATAGGTATAAAAGGTATTATAAAAAATGATTAAATTGTTATTAATAATAATACTAAATAAAAATGATGAGGCCATAATGAACAAAATAAATAATATTAATAATATCATATAAATAATGCTTTTTATTTTTTTGTACCTTAGAAAAAGGTTAGTGGTTTTTTTTTTTTTTTTTTGAACTTACAACATAGGTTATCGATTCCGTTACAATTAGCGGTAATGACGTAAAACGATTACCGGTAAATTTAAAACCCCAAAGCATAATTTTCGATTAACAGTTACCGTTGACCGTTTCTTAGATTAAAAATGAAAACCAGGAAGCGGTTTTTGGTTTTCAAAAAAAGGGTTTTAAACTCATTTTTGGGAAAAACCGGTTAACGGTTTTAAGCCCTGGTTTTTTGTCTTAATATCTGTAATTTTTACCAAAAGCAATCTGTATATAATTTTTTTTTTTTATTATTCAATTGTTATTTAAATTGCTATCACTATTAAGTGTTTGTTGTCTCTCCTTTATTATTATTATCTTTTTTTTTAACAAAATCGAGTAATTTGGCATGACATTATGGTATAAAAATGGAACGAATCTATCAAAAATAAATTATATATCTCTAGTCTAGACACTAGACTATATACTTTTGATTTTATTATATACATTATACATTGTATATATTATGTTTGTAAATATATTGCCAACATTTTACTCCTTAAAACAGATCCGTGCTTATGCCTTTGACCTTTAACCACACTATTTTTTTTTCAAATGTGATCATTTAAATATAAACAGATATTAATTGTTTTGTTTTAGCATAAAATATATTTGTTTTTAGTTGGATATATATAATTATAAAATAATATTAAGTATCTATATTTATTATTTTTTATTTTATTTACTCAAATTGACTGAAAAATAAAATTATAACTAAGACATTATAATTATATTTATTTATATAAGAAGAATGTATATTTCTAAAAAATATGAGCACAATATGATACAAAATTATACATTCTGATCATATTATAGTATTATTACTTTTCTTTGATGTTGTATATCCTTGCTTGTTCCTTGTAGGTATATTATTATATTATGTAATCAAAGAATACAAAAATATTTCTTTTATAAATATATTTATTTTGAATATAAAATGAACTTTTAATATGGACTACGTTAGATTTAGATCATGTTGTACTATAGTATAATCCAACTATAAAAATATTAAATTATTCATTCAACGCAGTTTTGCTTGAGCTTCGATACATATATTCAACTAATATATTAAATATTATATATTATATAACTAATATATATATATATATATAATATAATATTATTCAATATTATAGCAATATTTTAAAAATATTTTTTTATCAGACTGCATATTTTATTTAGGAAAGCATGTAGAAAATATTTAAAAAGGTATAAAATACCATTTAGGAATGAAAATTTAAATCAATTTTAATTATTACTATTTATTTTATTTTATTTGAATGTTAAAACTTAACAATTCTGAAAATAATCAATAATATAGAAACACCTATGAAACTATAAATGCATTAAGCAATTTAGAATAAATAAATAAATATATGATATTGGATATATGAATTAATTGTGTGCCAAAATCGAAATTGGTACAAATTATTAAACATCGAAACATACACAAAAATCTAAATCTTGTATTTGAATACTTAGTATAGTATACTTGAGGACATGTCAAGATGTTAAATACTTATATATTTTTAGAAACTTTGAATTGTGTGAAATAATATACAAAAAGTATAGGTACAAATATATTCCATTAACATTTAATAAAAAAAAAAAAAAACAAAAAAAATCGAAAATATGCTAATTATGTATAAGTACCTCCTACTTATTATATATATAAACTATTATAATTGTTGTACCTACATTTATTGTCAAAATGTTTATTTTTTTTAAGTCTCACGCATAAAAATGTCAAAATTGTATATTTTATATATACTTTGGTGGCTTGGTGATTACATTCAAGATATATTTGTGAACATTCGACAATATCCTAAAGAAATAGTTTCAATCATTATAATATACAATACTGCAAGAAAATTATTTAAGAATTTCTCGTTATAGTCGAATTGGGTGGAGTACATTGTTTTTTCTGTTTCAGTCGGAAGTACTAAATAACTCGTACATATATTGTCTTAGCCAATAGTTGGCATAAGTACGGCATACACATATTATATACACACAATATTTAATCGAATTATTAGCATTATCTCAGTATATTACATTCTGTATAAAATAAACCGTTAGAAACTTAATATATCACAAGACTTCTGTTTTTTTTTCGTACAATAACACCATTAGTTAAAAAAATCATGTTAGTTGGGGGTACTTTTTTCGTCTGATAGAATAATGGCGATGAGTGTATTCAATTTGAAAATAAATAATTTCTTTCCATAAAAATAACTGAGAAAACTCAGTGTACTCGTAATATTATATACATTTTTTTTTAAATTTTATTAAAAATTTCTGTTATTTTGGTACTCTATAAATAAACAATGCCATTATGCTTAAAATAACAAATGAGTAAATTCAAAATTTACCTTCTTAAAATACCAACTACAATATATTATGTGAACGATTTTTGTTTGAAAATTACATTACTATCTTTGTATTCAAAAAATATATAATAATCGTATTAAAACTAAAAGCAAATTCAAAATTGTATAAAAATTATTGAAAAGTGGTCAATAAAATTTTATATTTTAACTATATTTTAATAATAATTAAAGTTAATTTCAACTTTCTGGCATTATAATTTTAACATTTATAAAATTGTTTGATTATTTTTGGTAATTTTCCTCTACGCTTAAGAAGACTATTAGGAAAGTTTGAAAATCACCAATTTAAATAACGAACTAGAACTGGAACTGTAACCGTATCCAAAACAACCGGTTCCTGGAAGTATTTCAAGAACTAGAACAGATATTGAAATTCATATTTCATATTTCATTGAACATGAACAGGAACCAGAACCCTTTAAAATGTAAAATTAATAATATTGGTTCTTTTGGGTTCCTAATAGTTCTTTGAAAGTTTGAAATTACCTAGAATTTGTTTTTTTATGTTGTGACTTTATGATGATTAATTTTTGAATGCATCTACAACTGGATATTTTTAAGCTGTTTTAAATTCCTAAGTTACATTCCATGAGTATTGACAACTGGGGTCTTGCCTCACTGATGGTTTGATTTGCAGAGAATTAAATTATATTATTATTTCAGATTGTATTATTATATTATAATAGATATGTACTATAAATCAAAAGAAAGATATTTTTGGACAACACGCAGGTTAAAGAACATTTTAAAGGTAAATAATAGGTATGATGGTAATTTTTCGATAATTATGTACTAAGGAAAAATCAATTGTCTACGTCGTCTATATAAAAAAAAAAATGAACTATTATTATTTTATTATATACTATTATGAACAATTTTATCAGAGTGATTTTACAATAGAACATTCGCATTACACATATACAATATATACATTTAGATAATATAATTATTTTTGTATAAAAGAACTAGATACATACGTATGGTTGGTATACAGGATTATTTAGCAGCATATTTTAAAAATTCTACAATTTGTTACAAAATTAATAACACAATATTCAATCAATTGCAATCTTATTCACAATAACACAAAATGAAAATGAATATTTTTTTTATAAAAAAAGATCTTGTAAATAAATAAAATTGTCGGCTGGGGCTAGCTATACAAATTTTTAGACCCTTAATCACTCTACGGCATAATAAATGAATTTTGATAATTTGAAGAACCAGTTCGTACCGGTATTAACTGGAACCGGAACAAAAATTCACAATTTCAAGAACCGGAACTAAAATATTAGTTTTTTAAAGAACCAAACCGGAACCCGAACCTATAAAATCATTATAGGAACCTTAATTTGAAATAGTTGAATTTTTTATGGAAAATCCATATACCCAAATACTCTTTGTTTATACATTGAATAAGTAAAAAAGTACATGCATAAAAAAAAAAAAAAACAAAATACAGAAAAACCAATATGCATTCCTAGCTATGTTTAGAATCTAAACAACTAAAAAAGATTCCATAGTACTAGATTAATTTGTTTCTCAATAAAAATATAAGTAAATATTGAGGGGAAATTTTGAGAAACTAGGTTCCTTATTTCCTTAAAATGGTCAAAAGTCCTTCCTAAAATTATATAATTTGTATCAAATTTCTAAATGTATGAGTAATTGTTATTGATTGTCCAAATAGGTAATATAATAAAGGGCTTATTATACATTTTTTCTGGAACATATTGTTTTATTCAAGCTTGAACTTTTAACTTATTAGAAAGTAAATTCAAAATAGTTTACTAGTTATGACTGAGGTTTCTAGCTAAAATTTATTTTTACTACGAATATGGTTTGTTTTAGTCAAAACTAGTTTTCACTAGTCAAGTCAATCGACAGTCGATTTTATTAGCCAATAATAGTTTTGACTAACTTTTTAATTTTATAAACACGTTTATTTTCAATCATAATTTTGTTAACTTCTATATTGTAACTACTACTGACATATTTTTAAATATATGTGACGTTTAAAAATGTATATTTATGTGTATAATATTAATAGATCAAATGTAAAATAAAGGATAACAAATCGGTAGGTATTGGACATGACATCAAATTTTAATATATTTTGCTTTGTACATAAAACAATGTATTATGTGTAAAATAATAAGGTTGACCCATATCCATTTGGGCACTGTACGAATAAACGAATTGTTTTTTAGCTTTGTACAGGTATTTTTATATATTTGGTTGTAACTACTCACGTGGCAATGCCGAATTTAGTGGGGAGGGGAGGGAGTGAGAAAGCAGTCACTGAAAACAGAAAGTTGATAAATCGTAAATTGATGACTCAACAAAATTAGAAAAAAGTCGATGACCCTTTTTTTTTGCTTATTTATATTTTAATGATATATTTCCGTCTGTATTTTGGAGACACCAAAAATATTTCTTAACACCGTCCCTGGATAGAAATGAAGACATTCGCGTTTGTAATTAGTACTCAAACATGTTCAATTTAGACAACATTATTTTAAGAAAAACAAATATTAAACTATTGAAGTATACATCTATTATACAATTTTAATACGTAGTTAATATTTTTCAGAAAACTTTATCAGAGAATTATGGTTTTATAAATAGATATTCAGCTTATTATCGAAGACATTAAAAATATAAATACAAACTCTAATGTGTTCTTCCCGTAAATAATTCTCAATTCACTTTTTTACCGAATCAATTATTTACCAATCGCTGGTCAATTAAGAATTTTTTTAATCTCCTCCTCGTATCTACAATTAAGCTTATGCTTAATTTATTTATTTTACGTAATCCGCCAAAATTGATTATTTTATATATACGATAATTTTTGTGGTGAAATACAATCTAAGAAAAAAAAAAACTTAGATAGTAATAACAATAGTTATGACATATAAATATTGAATAACAATCCTAACGATATTAAACCTAATGTTTTTCTACTACAAAATGAATTTTCAAAAATGAAATTATTTAAATTGTTCACACTAAATCGGATTTCAGTATATATTTCTTCGACTCAAAATATCCTAATTTATTTACCAAGATAACTTTTTAAATCTAATAATGTAACTAATATTTCATATACTATATATCTCCATAGTGGTTAACTTTACATGTTAAGAAAACAGAAAAAATCACTTCACCTATTCAAAAATATATTTTGAGGTCGATAAATATTCTAAACGTTGCAGTTCAGTTTAGCACTTTTTAATTGGTCTACAAATATTCTGTTACTACACATTTTGATTGTATTAATCATTTACTTTCATTTTTATTTTATCATTTCCATATTCTCATAGTGATCTTTGTTGGAAATTATTTACCAACTTTTGAACTTAAAATATCTGATTGTACACGACCTTATCGTCGTATTATAGTAAAATTACTATTTCTTATTTACGTAAATAAAATTAACCATCACATTAGAGTAGTAATAAAAATCTTGAGATGTATTTAAATTTAAAAATGTATATTATTTCTATTACTTTATGTGTACTGACAGACTGTTTTTATAATATTAAACTTTACTGATTTTCTGAGGTCTGAGGGTAGAATAAATGTTTTAAAATCTTTGATTAGAAATTGAGACGGTTTACGCTGCACTAGTTTCATGGTATACCATATGCTGAAAAATAAATTATTACATAATAATATGTCACATGCCAAGTTCCATAAGAAAAATATTTTTTTGACAACTTAAGAACTTTTTGGCAATCAAACCCAGAGTAAGTCAATCATCGTATACGGACGTTTTAAACCCAGACAATCATCTATATCATTAGACATTTTACTTCGGACGTTTACAAGAAGTACGATTCCTTCTAAGTTTTAAAATATATATATTCGTTTTAGTTATTCGTTTTCTGTCCAGATTTTAAGCTGACCCAAAAGTTTTGAATTTTCACATAAAACTATATATATATATATATATATATTCCATATACACAATATACATATTATAATAATATGATTATATAATATAGTTCATATCTGAAGCCCATTTTATACTTGATATTATTTTCTTTAAAAACCAATCGCTTCACAAAACATTATTGTATAAATTATTTTGTATGCAACATATATGATAGATATATATCACAATTCTGAACATTAATTTTCAAGTATCAAATGTAAACTGTATAATAATATAATATTACAATTACATAAATTTTAAGCATAGATATTTATAACATAATGTTATGATAACTGTTTTACCACTATTTTAAACTCCGAGACAAAGCGTATTTTTTATATTCTCAAGCTTTTTTTAAAAAAAATATAAGATAAAACAATTGATTGAAAACTACAAACAAATGTATCTACATGTGTTATTCAACATCCAATATAAGTAATAATTTTTATTATTAATATTTTATTTTTATTATAAAATATCACAAATAGTAAATTTTGCTAATGAAAATTCACAGAAAACGACAACATAATTATAAAAATTTATATTGATGGCCATGATGCATTATGATGATCAATTGTCACTAATATATTTAAATAGATTAGAAACCATATGATTGAAATTAAAAGATTATAAAAATACGAACGACTCAAAAATAGTTGAAAACGTAAAATAATAAATACATTTATGAATAAAATATAAATTTCCTTTAAAAATAAAAAAGCAATTTAATATGGCTTCTGATAAATACGATTCTTAATAAACTTGAAAATATCTACTAGACTTTGAATAGAGAGAAGAATATCTTGGTTACACTATGATTTTTATTTTCATTGAAAACAATTTTTCAGATAGATGGTACGAAGTATGAAGTTTGAGATAAAAACCTTTGTTTTTAATTATAACGAAAATCCATTGTAAATCGAAAAATGAAAAACGAAACTTTCATAATTACCTAATTCTATTTTATTATCTATTTATTACGTTGAGCTATGTTTAGATTTTTTTTATGAAGAAAAATGATGTATTATTGCTTTCAAATCCAACACTTCTGCCAAGAGTTTCCCATCCGACGAGTGAAGTTCTCCCCATTTCTTACTCACGGTCCTATTTTAAAAATATGATTTTTACAGTTAGTTTTTTCTACGTTTACATAATTGTCGGGTTATAATTAATCGGTAGTATAGTAGTCAATTGTAACGAAAATGTATAATATTTTTTTTGTAATTATTATTTATTAAAAACTTTATTAAGAGTCGTCTTTCAAATACAACAAAACTACAATATTGTTTTCAAATTCCAAATAATGTAATATTTATTTACAGTATTCTATCCGAGGATCGAAGGAACCAACTTCCACTATCTGTATATGTATTCTGCAAGGATTACTTTTTCCATAGTCAATAATAATATCTACTGTGCTTTTCCGTCAATTCAACACTATAATATACTACATAAAAACACAGTATACCTATTGTATACTATTATATTACACTAGCCAGACTACCCAGTTTCGCTTGGGATTTAAATGTATACTTTCATTTTCTACTCTTTAATATACCATCCAAATATTTGTTAAAATACATATATTTTAAATGAGATAATCTATATGTATATATATCATTAGTATTGTTATTATGCATGGGTACTATGCAATTTGAGAAAGAAGAATATTATCACTCGGCTTCACCTAAGAAATATAAATCGTTTTTTTCTATATAAATTATATTTCGATCTCTTATATACCATAGGATAGGTATAATGTGTATAATATCTATAATTATAAACGACGATACTTTTTGATTATATAGCTAGCGAAATAAATTATTTCTGTACCTACTACTTATATATATAAATACAATTGTTTAGTAGGTCATTAATTATACTAATTTATAATTTTTATGACTGAAATGAAATATATTATTATTATATTCCATAAAAAAATCCAACTTTATATTTTAAGTCACGACGATGGTATCATCACGATTGTGTTGTTTTATTAGCTAACAATATTTTGAATATAATATAAATTGAAGACCGTCATGAATAAAAATCAAATCACTTACCATTACGACTTGTATTAACATTAATTCTTTCACTATTCAATTTCCATGTTATGAATAAAACAATATAATAAATAAAAGCTAAACACATTAAATACACGGGAGAGTAAAATAATAATAATATAGGTCTCTCATTCAAAACACAGACAAAGTCATGGAGGTAAAGATATAATAATATTATGATCATCTTTGGGTTCGTAGTATTGACCGCCGCGCGTCGTCCTTTGACAGTGGTAGCCTACGTAGAAAAGTATTTAGGTATCAGCTGATATATGTTTAAAATATCTTCTTTTAAATGAGGTCTTTGGAAAATATTATTATTGTGAAACGTACTAATATTATAAAGTCGGAATGTCACGACTAGTGTGTTCGCCGAACATTCAAAAATAGTCAAACACACTAATATTTTGTACAAATTTATTCAAATACTCGTTTGTACTACGCAGTTTCGCAGACTCGTGTACTCGCCTAAAACTTTTTGTTTCCGTACTCGCCATTCGTCAAATGCACTTTTACAAATTTATTAATTCTTTACAACATTTAAATTTTATTCTCAACAGAAACACGGCTAACTTTACCAATTTAAATGTATGTATATTGATAACAAAGGACAATCAATGTGAACGTTCATATTTCGTGAATGACACGCGAGCGCCAATCGTTTCTGACAATTAAAACGTGAACGACTTTTAAATTCAATTAAAATTTATTTCACTATAAATCCTATTTAATTTTAATATAATACTCAAACGTCCAATTTCGTGGGCCCGTCATAAAATGAAAACCATATTTTCTATTTTACAAATCAGCGATTTTTTGATAAATATATAATAAAAAATGTTGTTTTGTTAATAATAATTATTAAAATTAAATACCAGATGAACACGTTTATTTTATTTGAAGAATGTGTACTTAAATAACGTAATTTATTAAACGCAATAAACGTGAACATGAAGAAGTCAATATTCAAGAGAACGTTCAGAACACATATAGGTAAAGATGTAAATGCTACTTATGTAATACGAAGCTTATCGTATGTTACTCTAACTATATTCAAAAAACATTTAAATCAACATTAATATTTTAGACTCGGAGTGGCGAAGGGTGCATTGATTTCACATCGATGTTATAGTTTCTCAGCGGAACGAAGGAACTAGTGATTTTACAATAACGTTTATTTTATTTTTTTATTTTTCAACTACTTTTCAACAACTACTACAACTTTTCGACCAGAAGACATGAACCAACCTGTGTAGATAACTTCATTTTCCGGTATAAAATTTCATCTAATTTTTATTTTAAAGTAATCATTTTCAAATTTTTGGCCATTTTTGATAAACGCGGTAGGAAAAACTACCGAAAAATGACGTAAAAATGGCCAAATTACGATTTCGTCAAATTATCACTGAAGCTCCGACCAAAATCGTTTTATCAACATTAATAATTTATTATTGCTTTCAAATGAAATACATTCACCAAGAATATCCTGTCCAATGAGCGACCCCTACTGACACCTGACGAGCGAAGTACACATTTCTTTTATGTACGGTTACACTTATTTGAGAATAAGGAATAAGGTAAGCGTTTTCTGGTATAAAGGATTTGAATAGAATATTCGTTCAAGTTGGTTTTTATATAAGTAATTTTTAATTTTCTTAGTAGTTTTCAAAAATATAACGACAAATTACATTATACAAGGGAAATAACTCAAATAGTTTTAAATTAGAAAATAACAAATAAAATAATTATGGTTATGAGATATAATAATTATAGCTAGCAAAAAAGACCGAACAATTCATAAATTGAAAAATAAAAATACCAGAAATTGGAAATTTAAACAAAATATTTTACACATCACTATCCTTAATGACGTTGTATTTTTTATTAGTCATGTAAATTCTAATAATTATACTCATGCAATATACATCAAATGTTCGCTCAGAATCGTCTTATCAAAAGGAATGAATTTCTAAAATATATTTAGCTTATTATCTAATGTACAAATATTTTATTTTTTTTTATTTTTTAAATATCTGATAAAATCTATTACATATGATTTTCTATATTCTTCATAATAAAGGTTTAATAAAAAATTAATTTTAAATTTAATAGATTTATTATAACCATTTGATTTTTATTGAATGGAACAAACATATGAAATACTGTATTTATGAAAAATGATGCATCTGTGTGTAATAATAGTGCACCACATATGATTATAAAAAAATATTAGCAGAAGTTTCATTAAAATGGGTGTTCGTCTGTGTGGGTTTGTCACATTTCGTTAAATAAATAATTTAAATAAAAGATTTGACTTAACAAATCAAAATGTTCATTCTCCTGTGTGAATTCGAATGTGTTTCGTCAAATTAAATTTTGTACAGAATTTTTTACAACAAATATCACATTTAAATAATTTTTCTTCTATATGAGTTACAAAGTCAAAAGAGTTACACGAGTCGAATTACTCTTTTGAATAAAAGATTTATTGGAGACTTGATATTCAAATGGTTTATCTCCTGTGTGAGTTCAAAATATGTATGTCGTGAAATAAATTTTTTGAATAAAGCTTTTCTCCCATATGAATCAGCATGTGATTATTCAAAATGTTACTTTGTGAAAACGATTTCCGACAGATGTAACATTCAAATGGAGTTTTTCCTGTGTAAATTCACATGTGATTAGCCAAAATAAATTTCAAAGAGAACGTTTTCCATCAAACATCAAATCAAATGACTTTTCTCCAGTGTGAGTTCGCATGTGAGTCTCCAAAAATCAAAGTACTCTTTTGGATAAAATATTTAGGACAGACTTCACATTCAAATGGCTTGTTTCCTGTGTAATTTTGCATAAGTGTCTTCAAATTACACTTTTTAATAAAATATTTAAGACAGACTTGACATTTAAATAATTTTTCTCCCGTTTGAATTAGGATGTATATTGTAAAATAACTTTTTTGAATAAAAGTTTTAAGACAGACATTAGATTCTAATAGTTTTTCTTCTCTGTGGGTGAGCATGTGTATCTTAAAATATTAGATTTCCGAGATAGGTTTAAGACATACGTGATATTTATGTAGCTTTTCTTCCATATTGTGTTTTCTCAAACTGTGTTTTATTAAATTTCTTTTCTGAGAGAACGATTTAAGGCAATTATCGCTTGTATAGCTGTAACCTAACCATCTTATTGGTCTACATGATTTTTATGGTTTCATAGTGCTTTGAATAAGACAAATCAACACTGTTGATGAATATATTACTACGTGATATATTTTTAAGCTTAAAAATATTCATAAATTAAGTTTGTCAGAAATATATATTGTTTTCTGAAAAAAGTTTATTGAATTTTTGATATGTAATACAAAATATTATTTTATATATTAA
The DNA here is from genome assembly GCA_025469235.1 of Pemphigus obesinymphae. Lineage (NCBI taxonomy): Eukaryota > Metazoa > Arthropoda > Insecta > Hemiptera > Aphididae > Pemphigus > Pemphigus obesinymphae. Next base: position 44,598 of record JAIPRL010000831.1, read on the forward strand.
CTGAGTTTACTAGGTTGTCGTTTGTTTTCTAAATAGAATTTGTAGATATATAATAAAATCCAAATAATATTTTTCTGCATAGTTACTGATATTTAAAATATCAGCATGGATTATATTAAATTAACTGTAACGCGATTGGAACTTTCTTGATTTTTTTCTTAACGTGTGTTATATTATAATAATATATTACAATATTAATGATTATAATATTTTCAATTTCAAGCAATTATTCAAGTCCTGAATATTAAAATTCTTTTTAATATATTTTTGTAGTTAGTAAATTTCGTTAATTCACTTTGGTAAGTTATATCTAATCATATCTGTTGGTCACTCTAAATTTAAACACCATATTTTTACACAACTTAATCATTATATTGATTAATTTTCTCCAAATAAATTACTTAAAAACGTTTTTTTAATTTTTTATTTAAAATTCTAAACACAGTAAAAAATATATTGGTTTTCAAGCATGTATTTTTTTAAATTTAATTTTTCCATTTTTTTTTACGTATGAATATATACACTCTTTGGTTAGATGGAGTAAAGTAAGAGTTTACTGGTATAGAGGTATTTAATAGGAAATTCGTTGTTCTTAGTACTTTTTAGATGTATTTTTTTTTTTTCGTAGAAGTTTTCAAAAACGTAACGAAAAACTACCTTTTATAAAGGAAATAACATTAAAATGTATTCTAAATTAGATATTAACAAATAAATTAGTCATGTTTACTAACTATATAGGTGATATATTATATAAATTACTAACGAGTTAAAAGTTAAGTTAATTTTAATTAAGGTACCTACTTAACGCGTTGCTATTTTTACAAATTAACTTTTAACTTAATTATAAGTTAATTTTTTAACTTAACGTGTTAACTTCAACTTAACTTTATGCAAAAGTATCTAAATTAAGTTAAATTTTGCCCGAAGAACAATGCAAATTTTTGAATTAAGATTTTACTTCTTAGTATCTATATGCGCTTATTAGTTACCTGTATGCAATAAGTAGTTACTTACAATAGCGTGTATGTAATCAATAAAAATCGATGCACAACTTATGAACATTTTGTGACCATTTGCCATTCACGAAATCACAATAAAAAATAACTTTAATATAGAATACTTCTATATATATACCTAATATACACTTAAATTCTGGTAATAATAGCGGCTATATTGCTATGTATCTACTCATGTGTGTTCCATTGATAATTTTGTATTATCAATGTTTTCTAAGGCAATCAATTTCAAGGAATCTCACACCTATCCTTTCCTTTAGTTATCATATCAAAAAATAAATAAAAATACAAATACAAAAATAAATAAATAAGTATATCTAGTTGTGTTCTATGGTTATGACTTATTGGTATGTCTTCAGCCTGTAAATTGCTTTAAAATTCAAATTTAAATATTTCATTATTGTTTTTAAATATTATATATTAATATTGACAATTAATAAATCAATAAATAAAATTAATAAAAATGAAAAACATGGTTTTTAAGGTTACATAAAAATCTATAACTTTTAAATACATTTATTAAAGGTTTGTTTTAAGCCTTTGTTTTGTTTTATCTAAAAATGTAATATAAAATATATTAGTTTTATTTAAAGTTGATTTTCCATGTTTGGCTGAGCCCAGTCTTTTTAACTATATGGAGACTGTTATTTATGTCTACTTGGTATAGAAAATATATTAAAATAATGGGTACTGCTTATTTTATATTAACAATAATGTGAATCAAATAATAAAATTTAAAGATATCTTGGCAGCTAGGAGTTTTTTATTTTATTTCTGATTTATGAATGGGTTTTATAATTACGTAATTACGTGTTGTATTTTTATTTTTGTATGTATATCTACACTTTTACAAGCAGATGAAATACCCAGTACTTTTCTTGAGTGTAGGGAAAATATATACATTTTTATCATATATAGATAAATCAACTTTTTCCCTAATTAGAAAATTTTAACTTTTAACTAAGTTAACTTAATTTTTTTCAAAATTAAAAGTTAACTTTGAAAAAATCAAAAATATACGATTAACATTTAACTTAACGAGTTAAAAAATATCGCCCAGTCTTTTCTATTACTACTAAAAAAATACAGAAAATATTATAAGTTGGAAAATTAAAATGCCAAGACTTCAAAAGTACACTAAATATTTACATTCGCAATATATATTGTAAAATCACACCAAGCTTCGCTCAGAATCGTTTTATCGTTTAATCGTTTAGATAAAATGTATTATAATTTCTTTAAAATTAAATACAATTATTTTCAAAGTGTACAAAAGTATGCAGTTTTAATTATTTTTCGATGAAAAATTTAATGAAATATGTCAACCACTTTAATAATAATTTATTAATCTGAATGTAATTCTAATTTTAATATCTACCCACGTATTGATACCTATAAAAAATAACTATTAAATGTTTTCTTAAAGTTATTTTAGAATTCAAATTCCTATATTCCAATTCATTGGGATTTCGCCAAATATTAATTAATAAAAAAGTGATAGAAAATAAAAACTAAAAAAAAATCAATATTTTACAATCAATTTTGTACTATAGAATAAGAAAATTATAAAGAATCGTACAATTTCGTATTCAAAATGTCGTCTTCTAAATATTTTATATTACGTATTTTAACTCTAAAACCATTTTAAAAATCTTTTTCATTGGCTTTTCTTAAACCTATTTTTGAACAAATGCGGCGATTACACAACAATAAAAAATGATACGGATACAAGACTGTTTTAAAATGCATTTGAACATTTTTTAATTGTTAAATTTTTATTATTCAAAAAACTTCTTTCAAATTGTCATCACAGAACCTCTTAAAATTGGTTGGTATGGAGTCATTTTTTTGTAAAGTTGTAAAATACGTATCTACGGTTTTCTAAAGTTAAAAAGGATCATACCTATTATTAACACTATAACAATTAATTATCCCTTGGTACGTATAAGTACGGTAAATTGTTCATATTTTTAAATAAATTGTATGGTAAAATAATTTTTCTTAATTCTCCCCCTCCTTGATAAACGATAATGCCAGACCCTGATATATACTTACCTATGTATCATCTTATGTAGGTACCTTTTATAATACACATTTTATTGTTAGTTAATTTTAAATTGCCGCCATGTTTACTGTCCCAATAATATTTTATATTAAATTAAATTAAATTAATTTTTAATTTACGTTCTTGTTTTTATATTTATATTTACAATGTAAATTGTATTTAAAAAATTTTAATTTGTTTTATTTTCAACACCATAACATTTTCGTAGTATAATTTATATTCATGAACATACCTACGCTCATCTCAATAATAAATATACAATGTGTCTGCGAGGCATACAGCTCATAGTTTTTTTTTATATATTTTATGGCGCATTTTTTCCAAAAGTTAGTATGTATTCAAATTAGTTGTACTATATAAATATATCTGCAAATTTACTTGCAACTATTAGCTTTATACCTATTTTAAAGATAGTCAGTATACTCTGAAGGGTACTTATCCTACATACTAAATTTAAAAAAATTACAAAAAATAATATATATTTTATTAGATTATTCAGTTACACTAATATTCCATTGTTCAATAAATGTCCTTCATTTTATATTTTATAAACATTTCATATTGACTTAAAACATTAAATATACTTTTTAAAACTATGACAAATAAACATATGATTAACTGAAAATGTCCTCCAATATTATACTTATTAATAATATTTTATTTATACAAATGTAATATTGAAGTACTACACAGATTTTTTGATGTTAATATTAGGCTATAGTACAGATTTTCATAGTTAAATAGTGTTTTTAGAATTCAAATGGTACTATGAGTACAACAATAACCATTGATACTCAAAAAAACACCAAACACCCGATTTTTAAGGGCTTTTGTATAGGAAATTTTTATGTTATTTAAAAAAATTTAAATCATGTAAATTAAAACTATTTAAAAATAGGCCTATGTTTGTACAATTTTATATTGTTACATAATCACGATAATTATTAAATAATATAATTACACAATTCAAATGCTATGTAACCCTAAAAAAAAGGTAGAAACAAAATTGTACACCGTTAGAAAAATGAAAAGTTAAACTATATTTTGTCGGAAGCCGATTTTCAAATTAAAAATATTGTATAGATAAAAGGCATATTTAGCAAATATTAAATTTTATAAAATATGAAAATTAAAACATTATTTTAAAAATATAATTTAAACATATGAATGAAAAAGTTTCGTCTTTTACATCGTGTATAACTCATGTCTTTAGTGTTTATTGTAGATCTACTAGCATTTTAGTTATAAAAGTACTATTTATCTATCAACATTTATTAGTAGTACTCTTGAATAAGCATACGATTAATGCGCCTCACAACGACTAATCTGCCCCACCGCTGATACCGTCGCGTAAATATGTTTTTGTGACTTTTGTTTGCTCCAAAAAACAAGTGGTGAAAATGATGGAATTGAAATGCAAAAAAAAATAGTTTGTATTAAAAATTATATTACCTACTCTAAAAATCGGAATCGTTTTATCGATAGATATGATTTATCATTGATTTCAAATTCAATATATCCGCCACCAATATCTGATCAATAACTGATCGGCTTTTTTACATTTACCATTTATATAATATGCACATTTTTCATTTGTTTTAAAACTTAAAATACACCGTAGAATACATCTAAATATGGCTAATCGTGCATTTATCTATTTTCCGATATTGATAGTGTAACAATTACAGTGATATAATATATTCATAAACAAAACGGGTTTAAAAAGCTTCATTCAAAAATAACTGTGACATAATTATTATAATTCTCCAACGACTGCCAATTCTACGGAAATAATTTTGTAAAAAAAAATTTCAGAATAATTTTCATTATTCTCAATGAAAAAAATTTTTTTTATGATTTTTATCAATGATTAACATTTTAGATTATATTGGATACAGAAAATGTATTGGTTGTAGCTACCTAAGATGTGTTTATTTTTTTATGTCTGCATATATTTTTTTCTCCGCTTTTTCGGTATAGAATTGGATCTAATTTGAAATTTAATATGTGATTTTTCCATTTTTCCAGTAGATTTTTAAGCGTTAAGGAAAACTATTAACTACTTTTCTTAATGGAAACATATTACAAATAATGGAGCTAACAATAAATTCACAAAACACGGATAGTTGTTACGGTTATTAATTTCTGTTTTAATTTTTATTATAATAATAATGTGAATGTTATGTAAAGGTACGATTTATAGCGTATAGTATAATGGTCTCCAGTCGATAACGTTTGGTCACGAAAATAAAATAATACAAATAATGATTTTTGACGTAAGACTTTTAAGCGGGCTATACCCGACCTGATTTGGTCGGCCCGACGGTCAGGTCAGGTGTAATATCAGGTTGTTTGCAGATGTGTCATCTGATTAAAATCCGGTTGGTTTGGGCCCCACCTGATCTCTTAACTACCTGACAGAATTGGAACGTATTTAGCCGTTATTCCATATTTTCAATATATTTATTTATCATTTATCAGTCAGTTTTGAAACGTTTATGCTATCACGCACAACATGAAATGTTAATACACTATCACACGTTGGTTAAAAAATGTAAATCTGTGTTCTGTTCTATGATATATACGTAAATAACTAGTAATTAGTAATAATATATATATAATAATATTAATAATAAATAGTAAGTAATGGAGACTCCGACTGTAATAAAAGAACACGAAGTTTTTTAGATACTATATAACTATATACTCAAGCATATACTTTATATATATATATAAATAAAATATAGATGGATAAAAATTATTTAAAAAAATATTATAATAATTATTATAAAAACTATAATAAATTTTATAAGGCAGTGGTGAGACCTGCAATGATGTATGGAACGGAATGTTGGGCAGTAGATAGAATGATAGAACAAAGAATGAGTGTAGTTGAGATGAGAATGTTAAGGTGGATGAGTGGAGTTACTAGAGGGGATAAAATAAGGAATGAGTATATCAGAGGTAGTATAGGGGTAACTTCGATAGTAGACAAAATGAGAGAGAATAGATTAAGATGGCTCGGGCATGTATTGAGGAGGGAAGACTGAGACAATAAGATTAGTAAGGAAAATGCATGTTGTTGGTAAGAGGGGGAGGGAAAGACCGAAAAAAAGGGGGGGGATGTGATGGCGAGTGATATGAGGAAGGTGGGAGTAAGTGAAGAAGATGCGGGAGATAGAGTTAAGTGGAAGTGTAGGACCAGGGTGACCGACCACAAATAGTTGGGAGAGAAGGCGAAGGAGAAGAAGAAGAAGAAGAAGAAAAAGATTATAAAAACTATAATAAATCGATTTATTGACACCGAGCTATTGCAGACGATAAGAATTATCGGCATATAGATAGGAAAATCACCCGACGAGATTGGGCTTAATAGTCAGACCGTGTGTAGCCCGTTTTATACCGTGCACTGACGTGTAACGCTGTGTAACGTACGACAGTGAAACGCCTACCTATAATGTATATGTCGAAAACGAAAAAGTTCAACTCGAGACGTTTATATCGCGCGTAAAAGCATTGTATTTTGAGATATAAATAAAAAAAAATTTTATATATAGCAATCTCTGAGAGCGATCGGGCAGTATGATAGATTTTCAATGAAAAATTGCATAATTGCTCACTATATATATATATTATATATATATATATATATATATACGGTCTCTGTAAACAGATGGAGCCTCGGACGTTATCGAACCGCTCGTATACATAGTGGGCGTCCGATTATGACGAATGACGATGACTTTTACAGTTTTTACTACTTTTTACAGACGCACGCCAGCACATACGCTTAGATCCAGTCATATTTTGGGCATTTTTTTTAAAACCAATAATAATATTATGGTCCGACGATCACCGCCAGTTGCACCGTCTGCATACCGCACACAAAAGCACACACACACACGGTTTTTGGCTGCGATAAAACAGACGGGTCTTTGTCTCGGGACCTCGGTCGGAAAATAATTAATTTTTTCACCGAAAAACGTTCGCCACGTCCACCGTTTCCGTTTGCGAACGAGAGACTTGAACAATATTAAGGCTCTTTCACTTCGGATCGATCACTTTTTATATTTTATTCTTTGAAATGCTCACCGTCAGAGGCGAACCAATTCGAAAGTTAAACGGAAATTTTTTTTTTTTTGTACTTTGAGACCACTTGGTCAATTATTCATTACTCAAGTCGCTTGTTTTACGCTATTTCAATGTTTTACAATCGAGAAAACCCTTCTAGTAATCTACTCCACTATCTACCAATAGTTTGGGCTGAACGTCGTATAAAAATAAAAATCCACTTTCCCTTTCTCCCTATTAAAGTTTGACCTTTTTAATGGGCGTTTATGTTATAAAGGAATATTCTCTGAAAATAACGGTTTTCCATGACCAGTACTTTGAGATGGGCATTGATGAGTCAGTCAGTTGGTCAGGACTATATAGTTTATTGATGACTTAACTATGATTGCGATATGTTTTTACCTAGGATGTTCATGCAATGTTGCCGTATTTTCAAAACTAAATGCGTACTACCAAAAATGTGTAACTTTAAAAAAATTCACGTTTTAACCACTTCGAGTACTTTATGTATTATTATAAACTTATAAATTAGGTGGTTTTTTTTGTAAAATAAAATAAAATGTATTAATATTTGGTAACATTGCCCTAAAAGTTGAATTCAATTATGTGATTTTTATGGCCATTGCTTATTAATAAACGTATTGACAATCATATACCCAAAAATATATATCTTACGCCATCGTGCATTACCGATTTGAGTAGGTATAGAACAAGAATCGACGTCACTCGAAATATTAATCGACATCTTTTGGAGAACTCGCAAAATTTGAAAAGTTGATTGTAGTAGGGTGGTGGGTGTATTTATCGCGTTGAAAAAGTTTTTGGTTTAAGTATTTAATGCGGATGGCATGTGAAACTCGGACATGTTATAAATAATGGAAAATATCTTGACGATTTTCGAATATAAATCGTTATACAGTCGGAGAATTCGGTGAAATTTACAGTACGCACAATACACCCGTACTAACCTAACACAAACTAATCTTAACGAAATCTTGACCCATAATGTAGAGGCGAACCGAACTCCGGTCTGCAGAAACGTTTTTCGATTTATAATAGTTGCTCTCAAATTTTAATTAAAAAGAGAACAATGGATGGCTATGCTTTTTTCTCTTATTTTTCTATTATTTTTTATCGTTTGTTTTATTTTTTCAAAACTCTTGCGGAATTCGCCTCAAATGGATTTAAATACTGCAGCTCTAAAATAATTTATTATTGTAATATATGCGTGTATTATAGCCCGACAGGCCTTATTCCCTTACTCGGATCGACGACACACATTCCGGAAATGTTTCGTATTTAGAATTTTCCGTTTCACTGGCATAGCCGTATAACATTTTTACACGTACGCGCAACTACCTACTGCAGCTGATGTCATAAAATTAATGGAATTTTAATACTTTTTTAAAACGAGCCCACCAAATTTATATTGAACGATTAAACTCCATTGAATGCTCGGAAAATATTTAAAATGCTCATGGTCAGGGGATATGGGTCTTTAATAATATAATCTAAAACTCAAACCAACCAGTAGAGGGTATAGTAGCAACTTTACATACGTCATCCAGGATACATTAGGTGTAAGTATTAAATTTGAAATAGAAGTGAAGTAATTTATTCGAGTAAAATCATTATGAGAGGAGCAAAATGTAATAAAAAAGAAATATCGTTCAAACACAAAAAAATGTATGCTTATATAGACATCATATTATCAAAATACTAATCGACAATTGTTAAAATAACCCTAAAAGCACTACGAGTTCTCGGGAGCTCAAATAAAACGTTTTTATTTCAATCACCAATAGCGCTCCTCCTATACTCTGATAACCTATCCCACGAAGTTCTCCTAAGCTCCGTAAAAATTTTTATATATATATATATATTTACTAGGGATGAAATCTGTACGTAAAAATATTTTCGGAATAATTTACCAAAAATTACGGTAAAATCGGTAAAAACAATAAACTTGGTAAAAAAAAATTTATTAATATACATTTGGGGTTTTGATTACTTAATAGTATCATTTAATAGAACTCGGACTTTACTGGTGTAAAACATTACTAGAAATGTGTGCAACAATGCGATTAAAAAAATTATAAATACGCAGTTAAAAGCAATAATATACATTTAACTATGCAAAAATATGTACTGTCGTCTTTCAATAGCACGCCACATCCATAATTTTAAGGGATTTTGTTTAGGAAACTTTTAAAAAATTTATAAAAAAAGAAACCTTAATAATTTAAAAATATTTAAGTACATTTTAATAATTACGTATTCGTCTCACTTTTTATTGTTATGAGACGATTTCGTCGGAATATAACGCTATCTTAATATAAATTAATAAAATATAAAATTATAATATAAAATATAATTAATATTGTTCAAGAGTTTATATTAAAAATCGTTTCTATTTTTACTTTTTTAAAAGTGGTACCTATCTTAATAATTTATATATTTACAAAATATCAATTTGATCAGCTCCAAAGTATTATGCTTTATATATTTTATTTTTAAAATTATTTTAAGACGTTAATTTTTTTTATTTTTGTGGCTACTACTGAAAATCATTGATATCACGTGCTCTTAATTGTCTATATTTTCTATTATATAGGTACAATTATTAAGTCATTAGCGAAACTTTTTATAAATCCACAGTATCTTATATTAAATAAAAATATTGGATAAAAGTAAAATTCATGATAATTAATGATTTTGTATCATATGGCTATATTTGACCACATACCTACTAACATTTTTGTTTTAGTAAATGAAATTCCAACATATGTTTAGTAATATTAACAATATTTTTTACATTGTTAATATTAATATAAAATACCAATTCGATCAAAAAAACGATTGTCACTATATACAGCTGATAAATATTTTTTTAAGTGTTAAAATAAACAAATTAAATTAATTTATTTGTATTTTTTTTTTAGTATGTATTAGCATAGTACCTATAAAGTAAAGGATTTAATAAAAACACTATATTATCCATGTTAAATTAACTGTTGGGCGGATTAAATGATTATTGAATTAATAGAATGTATATCAGAGTGATATAAATACCTACTTTGTTTGTTATTTTGTGGATATTATAATAGTTATTGACAATTTAACAATTTACTATAAAATGTATGTTCTTTATAAAATATATAATATTATTAACTATCTAATCATTATAATCAAATATTTTGATGTAACAAATGATTGATATTTTAATAAATAGGTACAATTAATTTATCTACAGAATATTACATTAATTATGTATTAAACATTATTATATCGATGGTTAAGCGCACAGATGTGGTAAGTGCATTTTACATACCTATAACATTCATGTATTTGTTGACTTTTTAATTATGAATTGCTATTGTAATAATATACCATAAAACTTATTAGACAGTTCATATTTAATGTTGTAAATTTGAGTACTGTATCTGACATGAAGTTACCGATAATTTTATGAGTCAATTAAATTGTAATGCGTAAAAAAAGTTCAAGCAGTATATTTTTTATTCAAATTTATATTTACTAGTAAAATACCATTCTCACATCTCTAATATTCATCTTTAGAATTATTTTGGTATTTATGCTTCCTTATAGCTTAAGTTATATGATCATAATATATAAACCATATTTTCAATCAAATTAAATTTATTAGGTATATTACAATATATTATATATTGTATAGCTATTAATATTATGATTGATGAAATATAATTGACACAGTTTTAAAATTAAAACAATTGTTAATTTAGCTATCTTCTTAATGTGTGTCTATACCATAATAAGGATAACCGCAAACAACATTTTCATCAAAATTAAAAATATTAGAATAATTACCTACTTAAAAGCACATTATAATAATGTTTTAGAAGCGATAAACTACGTATTTAAATTTATCGGTAAGTGCACTACTTGATTAAATTAACTTAAAAGTTCATTACCAAATTATACATAACAGTTTAAATATTAGAAAAATTATAGATTCAAATTGAACTTCACAGTACACTCATTTTAAACAAATTCAAGTAAAATTAAAATAAGTTAAATCATCCAAATTATTTAAATTTTAAGATTGAAATGAACTAACTCGGATCGAATACTGAAAAAGCATTATAGAGAATTCTTTATAATGCTCTATATTAAACACAAATTTATATACATATTTATGCATATACAAATATTAACCTTTTACTAGTAAAACCTATGTACTAATACAAGTGATAATATTTTCTATCATATAACGTAGGTACTCCACAATCAAGTGTTATATGTTTATAACAATTGAAATATTGAATGGGTATTCTACTTTATCGCTAATATATTAACTATAAAACTGATAAACAATATATCATAGAAAAAAAAAGGTTTTTATCATTGCTTTAAAGTTCAATATATCCATCACCAGTAATCCTATCTGATAAGAAAGTTAATTCCATCCACTTCTAGTGATCGGACATTTTAATGATTGAAGTTAAAAAAAATTGTATAAGTATTTGTAATTATAAACAAAATAATTAGTTTTATCTTTAGTTTTTGCGGCTTTCCTTTTTTTTTTTTTTTTTGTTAAAATATAATCATTATGGGATCAAATCATATGTTGTATATGTTTAAAACAATACAGTTATAAAAAAATTAATCTACAGTATATGTGTCCTAAACTCTACCTTACCATTGATGATATTCTATTTTCTCACTAACACAATATGAGAACGGGTTATCAATATTAAAATTTGTTCTCCGGAACAATTCAAAAATACCAGAGTTAGAACTATTATTTCTAATTACAGGAAGTATGGATTTCATACCATTTATCTAATGTCGTCAGAATTATTCGTCATTATACAGCTATATGTAATATTTATTATTACTGTAATTTATTCGAGTTCTGGTACGTTCTGATGGGTAAGTGGTAAAAAAATAATTTTATATTGTTTAATTAGATATATTGTTACATTATTATTGTGTTGCACTGTCCCCGAAATGGATTACACGTCATATTTTTTCCACAAAACACCTATACCGCTATAAATGTGTTGCTAAAACAAACAAACTAGACGCTGACGAATATCGCCATAATCGCACGTACTGCCAAAGCCAACAGGCAAACACCGCTAAATACCGAACGTGTGACAATTTGATCATTTCAGAAGTATGACGCACTAGACCACCCGACGGCACTCGATACGAATTGCACACTCCACAATTTCGCACAAAATTAAAATCATTATTATATAACCGTTGACTAATAATGATGTGGGGGCGGATAAAGTGATAAAATCGTAAACATATTGCATAAATATTATAATTGTTCGTGCGAGAGGGCGTTTAATTATTTGGAGGGCATGAATTTACAGGTGATCACCTATAACATTTTTTTTTTCTTTTTCTCCACACCATATCGTTTATTTTTGGAACGAGTCCGCAATAAACCCGTTGTCTCTTGAAGCAGAATTTGATCGAAATTCGAAAAATTTCTCGCTATCTTCAGAACTTACAAAACATGTAATACAACATATTTTACATATTATACTGCTATGTTATGAATTGATGGAGATTTTTAATTCGCCGAAACTAAAGTAAAATCAATTTATTATTATTATGTATGTCAAAATTAAACTAAATCATATTTTTTTCATAAGTACTTAATGCAAACTTACGCCTAAACTCTTATTTTGGCTATTTTGTATTTATTTATTTAAAATTTTATTTTTTAAATCAAAATTTTGGTACGAAAATTTGGAAATTTTAAATCCTGAAATAGGTACTATATTTTTGTATATAGTTTATTTTTGATATTTTTTGATTTATTAACAAAAGAAAGCAATTATTTTCAATTTATTTTGCTTGATCTTCTCATTAGTACTCGATTTTTGAAATTCAAAGACTAAGTAATATGTTTGCATTCTTTCTATTTACAAAAAAATTTAACTAGAACATTAAAATAATATAATATCATCAATATGGGGCATAACGATCAGTTCAAAATGTACCAATATAATATACATTTTCGTATAATGTTAATTACAATTATGGTTCTAACATTACACTTTGATATACATTATATTATATTATAATCTCCTTTATATTATAACGTGAAAATAGACAGTAATGTATAGTACGATACTGGTCATAAAACCGTCATCGTTTTAACCCACTGTGAATTGACGTAAAATAAAATAATAAAAATCTTAGTGCACTACATCTTATTTATACTTCATTATTTTTTTTTTCTCCGTAGTATATACTACTATTATATTCAAGTAGCGAGAAAATATTTTATTATAGTCATAAAATATGTACCGACTCGAGAACGGGCGGTAAATCATATGTTTATCACAATAAAAGGATCTTCAGTAAAATTTAATTTTTTTTTAAAATTATTTTGGCTGTTTTCATTAAATATAACGTTTTAAAATCAACCAACTACACAGTATGTGAAATACGTGATATTTGTATAATATGAGGTAGAGCCAAAATGATGGTCTGAGATAACTTCCAATGAAACACCCAAGTTGAAAATATCGCGAATACTGAAATGATTGATCATGGCTTGTTTAATGAATGTTCGATTGGCAAGTACCAGATCAAGGGTATGATTTGTCACACACAGATTTGTCACACCTATCAATCCCTGGAAATTAATCTGCAAAAACAGAAATTTTATGATCCTTTTTTTTTTTGCTAATTTACTATATTTTGGTAGAGTATTTCGGAATTTAGTTGGCGAATTATAAATTGTAATGGCTTCTATATAGACAATTTAAAGACATTTAAAACAAATTCAAATTAAATTAACGATTTCAAAATATTCAAAATATAATTTTAAAAGTGATAACAGTAATTTTTTAAAATGTAAATACATCGAAAAATGGCTGCATTGTGCACTGCATTATATTTTTATCTGATTTTTCGCAATTCGATAGAAATTTACATTATAACACATTGAAAATGTGTAGCTTCGACGGCTTTTTAACAATATACATTGCGTATAATATTGTATGTCACTATGTACACTATATATGTGAATAATAATTAGTCTCGCCAATAATCTGAAAACCTGTCCATTGATATATTGTTTATACAATATTTTGGTTAGTATTTATTATTAGATTTTCTAACTTCAAATTAAGGCCTATTCTTTTGTTTTTGAGTGGAATTTCATCTGATATTATCCGAAAGCCTCGGAATCTTATTTAATTTCATTCTACCTGTCATCTTATACTAAATATACATCTACTGCTACAAACGTGGTAATTGAAAATTTATCATCTGAACAAAAAGATTAAGTATCAATACATATAAATTATATCGTTGAACTTTATGATTCAATTACACCAGTATATCGACATTTATTTCTAAAACTTTATCATAAATATTCACAACGAGCAAAATTAATTAAAAAATATTGCAAATGGCTTTTCTTGTTAATAATATTAACTTGTACATTGTGCATAGATGAAAAATAATAATTCTGATTCTACTTTTAGAGTTTAAAATAGAAAAGTAGATTTCATTAATATATATATATAACAATATATATAACAGTGAAAATAATCCTAACTTATAGGACTATAATAAACCGATATCTGTACTTTATATGTCCAAATAAAAATAAAAATAACCGTTATTAGAGTCGAATGTATAGGTTGGCTATTCCGCATCCACTAGGTGTCTACCTCTTCTATCTTACCCTAAACTCTTATCGCCTGCTATGGAGTAATCGATGAAATGGGTGGAAAATTAAATTGAACATTATGTTGTAGGCTTAGTTATTTTTGAAATTAAGAGGATTTTTACTCAGGGTCATGAATTTTTTGAAATGTTTAAGCTTATTCCAATCAGAGAATGGCCTTGCTTTGTAGTCATTTTGTAATCTGTACGGATTTTTCGGAGAACCCGATCCATACACTAACTCTCATGGAAAATATGTTCGTTAAAAATGTGTTTGGTATTAATTTATACAATTATGAATACAATTTTTCAATAAATAATATTAATCTAAATAATATAAAAATTAAAATACTGCAAACATACTTCATACAAGTTCAAAAAATATAATTTTGTGTTTTTTTTTTTTTTGTTAGATTTTCAGGTTACTGTACACGTTGAAATCAAAGATGATAAAAGTCGGTAAATCGATTACGAATAATTGATTATGAGATAAAAATCAATTGTAAAGTTAATAACTATAGCATCAAATTATATGGATGAATGGACATAATCTGAAATTGTATACATGAGAATAGAGAAGTGGATCTCCATAAAATTATGTTTACTTTTATCCTTTTATTTAGTTGATTTTAAAACTGAATATACTATTAGTCGTTATATTGTGTACTGAAGATGATAACATCGTTATCAAAATACGTATCTATATACAAAATAAATTCATATAATATTTTTTATGGAATCGATTTCTTTCATTTTATTAAAACAATATCTACAAATACTCTACATCATAAACAAATATAAAATACTACCTATATTATTATTTAGTATCAACACAATTAAATAATGAAGTTCACGTTATCTATATATAGTCAAAGGTATAAGAAATCATATAAATAGTGGAGTTTATCTTAGAGAAACACAAATTATATATAGTTTTATATTACGGTATACATAACATTATGTGGTAAATTAAATTTTATCGATGTGTAATTACGACATATGTTCAAAAACTACTTGTGGCTTTCTGAAAACTCGGTACGATAAAAAATGATCATAAAACAGAAAAAATTATATCAAACAAAATACGAGAACCTATAATGAGACCGAGCATATAGCATCGAGTTTATTGAAAATAAAAACGTAAAATTTGCAAATTTTCAAATTAAAAAAAAATATTATTTTAACTAAATAAACTCTATGTTTGGCTATAGTAAATATGTTCATATATAATATTATTTTTAAATTTTGAGTACGATAACTAAGAGAAAAGTTAGGTAAAAAGCTTAAAAAGTGAGAACGTGTTTAATGCCGTTAAAACGCGTCCTCTTAATATCTCCTTAGATAGGTACCCGAAAGAAAAAAAATGTATTTATGGGGAATTTATATTCAACAAAATATATACGGGTGTACAAAGAAATTACATTTGAAGAAATGCAACACAAACTAATTATATTATGATTAAAATATATATTCCTAATCGTGTGCCATATTTTACCTATAATAATGAAAAATATATTAAGTCTGTAATGTGTAGCCACCAATTGTGTTTCTTATGCGATTACCAGATCAATGTATAATGATTAAAATCTCGGGAAAAAAAAAACGAAAATATAGTGCATGTCTGGAAACAGCATTAACAATGATACAACTCACGAATAATAGTATTAAGTACTTCAAACATGTGTTTGTTACACATTAATTCACGGGATCACTCTTTGGTACTAATTTTTAATCAATTACCGACTACGGCCATAACGGATGTGTATTTTATTGTTCGACAAAATAGATAAACGAGCGAACAATGAAATACATCAAACTCAACTTTGATTGAAATATCCAATTTAGTATCATCCATATTAACCTTGAAATACAATAAATCATTAAATCAACAATTAATGTTTAGGAACACTTCGTTTAAATAGGATAATAATATGTGTTCACGTTGAGTAAATTGCGGTTTGGGAAAAATCAAATTATCGGATATACTTACTCAATTTTGGACTGATAAAAATAATGGTTGTACAATTATATACTGTATCAAAAGCTGTCCTTTAATCGTGTTTAAAATTTCTAAATTAACCCTATTGTTTGGATATTTTAAATGTTAAAAAAAGACAATATAAAAGTACCTATTTCGATAATTCTATATATTTCATTGAGATTTATCTAGATTTATATATTATTCGTTATAGATAATTAAGATCCGAACTATATGTATAAAGAAAAAATATATTATCTCAATATATACATACGAGTATATATATATATATATATATAAAAATGCATACTATTATTTTAATTTTTAACTCCCAAGTACTAAATATAAAAATATAAATGTTGTTAAAAAATTGACACAGTAAGAAGCAATTGACAAATTCTTGATGTTCTAGAATATTTTAGAAATATTGATAATTACGCCTGCCCATTCCATGAAATCACCAAAAAATAGAAACATATATTGAAAAATAGAATATTTAATTTATATAAATCCAATAATACTTAAAAGTTAATTTATTCTTTAACTTAAATAACCTTTGGATTTCTTGAGATATTTCGTCTAGATAATAGATTTTTAAAAAATTATACAGATACATCACATAAACTATAGAAATTTTCTATGTATAATGAAAATAATATAATATGTTATAAAATTTTTAATAATTATCAAAAAACTAATGAAACCATTATATTATAGAATCTAAATATTCTGGCGTAAAAGAATATATATATTTATAAAGGTAATAATCATAAACTATTTTTGAAAATTAAAGTTAGCAATAAATAAAAATGCAAAATTAATTTGGTACTTTTTAAATGTTTATAGAATGTGGGATGTATAACTTCAACAATATGGACATAATAATATTGTAATAAGCCCAGATAAATACAATTTATATTTATAAAAAGATAAAGATAAATATAAATAATCTTTTTAGATGAAAATATATTAGATTAATTTTTGGCGTGTCGATTTATCTTATTGTATTTAATTATCTGTTTAATTTTTTTAATTCCTTTCGTAATACCTATATATATCTATCATGTATCTTAAAGTGGTGTGTGGAATATCCTAGCATCTAAATAAAGTCCACTTAAAATTAGTCATGCTATATAATTTTCTATTTTAAAATGAAATATTTAAACCATTTTATTTGGATGAAATACAATTCAAAATTTATGAATGGATACAATAAGTTAAACAAAATATATTTGTTATTTGTTATACTTAAAAAGAACATATGACTTTTCTACATATACAATTATGAATTCTTTTTCAGCACCTAGAACCAAATACTTAATTGTAATTAACTCAATTGGAACATAATTTTAACTCTCTCCGCCTAACGGTTCTAATATTAATTATCTGAGCACTTTATTGGTACCTATTCGTCATGTGCACCTACCCAAACCCAAGGATTTGTACCCAGTTAATGATCAACAAATTATGTATATATCATAACATAATGTAGAGATGTATTTACCCGAAAAAAAAACCAATTTAACGTTAAAAAACTGATCAGTTGGGGTGGAAACATTTCGCTAGTTATGTAGCTTATTGGTTGTGGACATATTGAACTTGAAAACAGTGATAAATTATTTCTTAAAACAATTCTGAGCGAATCTTCGGTATATATAATGAGTGTTATTAATAATATAAATATAAAGCTAATAAAAAAATAATTGTGTCAATTTACATATTACTATAGTAAATATTTGGTGTAAATTTCATGTTTGTTGGCGTTTTCATTTTCCAACTTATAATAATTTTCGTATTTTTGATATTTATCAATAATATATTATATCTGATATCGCCTAAATAGTTAGTAAGTATGATTTTTTTATTTATTATTTTCAAAATGATTACAACTTATCGTAATATTTCCTTTGCAAAAGGTAGTTTTTCGTTATGATTTAGAAATTAGTTAGTAAATAAAAAAAATTACTCGTATAAAATACCAAACATTTCAAATCAAAATTTCCTATCAAAAACATCGATACCAGACAACTCTTACTTTACTTCATTTGCCCAAAAAACTGTATACATACAAAATAAAATAAAAATGATTCACATCACTGTGGTTTACCCAATATATTTATCACTACGCTCAAAATCTAAAATATAAATACTATAACTATAACTTTAATACAACTTTATACTTTACTTAAATACTATTTTATTACTTTAAAGGTGGTATTCCATTGTCTCCGTGTACGTGTAAACCATGTAGACCAAATTATTTCAAGCAATCTGATTAGTCAAAAATAGATAATAATAGTGATCTAATAATCATGGTTGAACCTGTTACCGCAGGTTACCAGTAGTTGAACATTGCTCTACTTTTCAGCGTATGTTTGATGTGGTTTGATCGTGTTTACTAAAAACCGATTGTTTATTATTAAATTTTAGGATTAAAAAACAATAAAAAATACTTTAATGAGAAATATGGTAGATAACTCATAACACGATATACCATTAATAAAATATCTATTATTTTATTAAATTTATAATATTTCAAATTTTTTAATTATTTGTTTACATCAATGATATTATTACTTTACGGTTTTGCGGTTACTGCGGTTTTGCGACCGCAGTATTGAAAAAAAAAACAAATACGGAATACATGCACTGAGTCAGTGGAATATCACTTTAATATAACAATATACCTAATATATAATTATATTTTATAAATATACTTATAACTTATAATAGTATTAACCATATTAGAAATTTAATGGAAATTCAAAATGATCTAGATAAGATAAAATATAAATAAATATTTATCTATGATAAGTCTCAACACTGATTGTAAGTTGTAACTAATAATTTTTAATGAAAAATCGTTTGTAAGTGTAAAAAAATGTACTAAAAATTGTCGTATAGGTATGTAACGATAAATTATCAGCCAGTGTAATTCATTAATATTATTTTTTTGTGTGAATGAGATCTAGAAATGTACAAAATATCCTTTATATTTGCTACTTATAGCTTTAGTGTTATAGATCAGAATTCTATAGATGTATTACCTACATCAGGTCAAATCCTTTATAAATATATATTCACTGATTATGTGATCGATAAATGAATATGGTCGACTGGGACGAATGCACTTAAACTACGTACTGTACGAATAATGTAACAATTGACCTATTTTTTAAAAAAAATTTTATTTTTCGTATTTAGTCATTTTAATCTCAATAATCCCTGGCTAAGTTTTTGGTTGGATCTGTGTCAAGAACCATGCATTACTACGGACTAATTAAGACTAATTTTTTGGAAGTGAACCCTCTCGGGATAATAACAGCTATCTGCGTGTCTTGGGCAATTAAATTGTTAATATATATTCAGAATTTTAGCGATCCGTCTTTATTAAATTATGTAGTTAAAATGCAGTCATCGTTAATAATATTATATAATAGTATTATCCTCTGTTGTATACTGCTTTTGTGTTATTTTATTGAAAATACCAGTGAGGCGATTTCATTGGAAAATAAGAAAAAGTATACGGGTATATTAAATATTAAAATATTTGTATAGTAAATTTTACTAAATCGTTTTCGTGTATTTTATTGAAAACACGAGAGTTTTTTTTTCAGTTTATGTTTACAATGTTCTACGCTTTCAGCGCAATGCCCGATGTATATATTAAACTAAAATATCCTAAACAAATTTTGAACATGTGATTTTCCAACACAATCTATTACAACGTAAACTAACACAACATGGTAAACACGAAAACTATGTTCATCGAGTTCATGTTATGAGTGTTTACGGGTCGTCCCTATGTAAATATTCGATAATCAATTTATTTAATTCAAACACATTTCTTAAAATAATGCGTGTAAATAATAATCGTATTTATTGTACAAGGATGACTGTTATTGACATATTAAAAACTATTCTACGTAGGTATGTACCTATATCTTCTCATAATATGTATAAAATCGATTACATCCAAAGACAATTATAGGTTCCGATTTTAACCTACTCTTATGTAATTATATTTTATAATGTTATTATGTAAATGTTTAAATTTTTGATTTTCCACTAGTCAAGCATAATGACTAGTTAACCATCATTTTGAAAAAACCTAATATTTTAATGCTTAAAACGGTAACGTATTGGTCTAGGAATCGTCGTTTATACGCAAAATTTATTTTATAAAAAAATTAGTAATCCGACTCTGGTATCATAATATATAGGAGTTTCTACTTAAAAATAAAAAATCTATACCTAGTTAATTAGTGTAAATTGATAAGGGTCACAATTTAAGACTAGGTACTAGAATATACGTATTTGGCTTCCAAAATATTATAATAAATATTAAAATATGATAAACATAATGAATTTTTTGATAATTTGTACAAAATTGTTGGTAAAACAATAACTGGGTGTTTATTAATGAGATTTTAGAAACGTTTCTAACTATTCGCGCTGCCGGTCGTTATTCTTTTAAAGTACCCGTATCCAGATACTTTTAGTACTTCAAAAACTATCCTAAATTTTTCTATTTTAGTTTGTTCTATACTATTGGAAAGTTCTCACAGTTTATTAGTTTAGTTTATTCCCTGTGCAATAATATGTAAATATTGCACAGAGATGTCACTTAGCTGTTATACTACATCGTGTGAAGTTATAGTTATATTATATACATATCGAAGTCGTTATGGATGTCGTTAATATTCCTAACTGGGAAGTTACATTACGCATTACATATATTAGTTATAAATCAATCTTCTATATTTTGTTACATTGTCAATTTTCATAGAAATCGTAAAAAGTGCACTAAATTAACTACCTACGATAAAAATAATATCGCGAAACAGCCTCCGTTTATTGTCTCTACCGGCAGCAAAATATATACGCTTACAAATTGTTGACATTCGCGAACCAACTGTCTCATAATTTTATATACTTTACGTAACTATGAAACTCATAAATATTAAATTCCCCATTTTACACATAATTGAATGTGTAAATATGTCTCAATTTTTAAAAATATCTCAATGTTTTATACACACTTTATTTATTTTTTTTTTATGATTAAATTCCAACAAACTGTGAGATCTTTCGCACAACGTCCAAAACCTAAATTCACATTTTACCGTACTGTTCAATATCAAAAAATTATGTATCTAATGTTAACGCGAGGTCTAAGATTTTTATTGAATTCTTCATTACTCATTTATGAGTTAATCCAATAGTTGAATAATGTCAAAATGGTTTTAATATTCCAACCATTGTTGAAATAAACTGTTAAAACGGTGTGAAATATACCTGTTCTATTTTGGCCATTAAGGCGTCTAAAATATTCACAAGATAAATAATTTAAATTGTCGAAAATATAAATACTTTCCGAAATAATGAGCGTTTTGTGTTAAAAAAATTTCCCGGTACACTCTTATGACTAAGACAATAGTCAATTGTACCTAATTTTGTCGCCTGGGAAATATTTAAAAATCATCTCAAATTCATATAATAGTACAATAATTGACGGTGGGACTTCATATAAAAACTATCTCAGCACAAACTAATTTTTCCTGCTCTTATAGATGTTATAATATATTATATTAGATAGGGATAACTACTGGAAAAACATCATAACAGTATGCCATTATTATAATAATATATTCTAATTTAATTGAATTTCACGACTGAAAAAATTTGACGCCGTATACGTAAATTAAACTACCTACACAATAGGTTGTCTAAAAATATAATTGTTGAGGTACGTAATCACACACAAGAGAACATTATACCATCATTTTAAATACAGGCGAGCACACATGCGAATTAAAATATATATATATATAATAACACAATTGTTATTGGACTGAAATAAATTATAAAATAAAATAAATAGTTTTAGACCATATACATTGATTATATAAAATTTATCGTAATTCACAAAAAAAAAAAGGACGAAATATCTTTCGGCTCGACTTTCCTATAGCCTTACAGACTAAACAATATTATTATAAAATATTCATGTTTATAATATTATACGAGATTCGCATGAAATAGTGCACATTATATAAACATGTAGTCTGTTTATTTTGGTGTCATTGATTAAACGACTAAAAAATAATTAATTATTTAAATAAACATATCATTATTATTTACTCTACGGGCACCGTGCTGTTTTAAATTTTTTTCTCAAAAATTTACATAAAACACGTAATTGTTAAAATGTCATTCATAGAACTTTAATGATGTTCTGTAGCCTACTGTTTTAATATATTAGAAATGTTGCAAATTAATAGGTATATAATTCAAATTCAAAATTTTCATTATATTGTTACAAGATTTTTATAATTTTTTATTTATTTTTTTTTTTGTATATTTTATCAATCTGTATTATATAGACCAGGGGCGGCGAAACTTTTTTTGGCCGCAATCTACTAAAAATATACTTCAGCTTTGATGATCGACTTCCATAAAAAAATTTCTTTTATTATTAAGTATCTATAATTATTAAGAAACAAATTTGCATAAAGTGTATATTAACATACATAAATTTATATAAATTAATTATTTAAGTCATATTATTTTGTTGATCTGGGCATTGTTGAAGTGTGACATTGCATTTCGTTGACCAATTGATCGTAATCTGGCGAACAATTGCTGACTGTTAATCGAAGGATCTGCTCCAAATGGTCATCAGAGAGTGTAGCTCGGTATTCAGTTTTTATCATTTTCACATGAGAATATACGCTGTTTCGCACAAATATGTAGATCCAAAATAAGTATGCAACTGCAAAGCTACATTCCTCAAACATGGATATTTTTCTTCACTCAGTAGATTCAAAATTTTTTTTTAGAACCTCGAGCTTTGAGAAATATATCTTATTTAATTTGTATAATCTCGGATTCGATTTTTATAGAATTCATATCAAACAAATTGCTTTTTTGTGTAGAAATATTTTCAATATTGTTTGCTTCAGAGAATGGAAAAGACATAAATGTAATAATCGGCTGTCATTTTTGAATAGGTATCTTTAAATCGTCTTTCAAATTCATTGTACACTTTTTCAACTTCATAGTAATATATTTCCACTGGCACTTTATATTTTTGATTTTCAAACAAAATTTTAAATTTTGGAAAATTATTAAAATTAGTTTCTTTTATTTGTGACTTAAGTGATAACAATTTTGATTTAAAATCATTTACAGAACTCAATAGCTCAATTATTGTCCCACCTTTCCCTTGAAGTTCAACATTTAAAGTGTTTAAATGAGCCGTTATATCTGTTAAAAAAGCTAAGTTTTGAAACCATGTTTTGTTTAATATATGATCATAATTATCACCTTTGGATTTTAAAAACTTTATAATTTCAAGAAGTAAACACTGAAACCTTTCTAGAAATTTACCATGGCTTAACCATCTCACATCATTTTGGAGTAATAAATCACAATTTTGAGAATTGTTTTCTTCTAATTGTAATTTAAAAAGTCGTCTTTGCAAGCTTCATGAACGTATAGAATTAACTATTTTAAATACAATGACTATTATATTACTCATATTCAATATTTTTCCACACAATGCTTGTTGATGAATTACACAATGGAACGTTATAAAATTTGGAAAATTATTATTATTCCTACACAAAGCAATAAAACCATTATTTTTACCTCTCATAGCTGGAGCTCTATCAGTCGTAATACAAACTAATTTATACAAAGGTAAATTTCATTTATTGACGAAATTAATGAAAACTTGATAAATATCCTTTCCCTGTATCGTATTTTTCATAGAGATTATAGTTAATAATTCTTCTTTTGAATTAAAATTTGAAAAAACTAGTCGTATAAATATACATAGTTGAGCGGTATCTGTAATATCTGTTGCTTCATCGAATTGAAGTGAAAAATAAAAATATTAATTTATGTTTTGTTTTAATATTTCAAATACATTTTTTCCCATAGATTCAACTCTTCTAGCCACAGTTTGACGAGATCACTGTAAATCGTGTATAGCTGATAAAATTTCTGATTTATTTTTGATGTTCTCAAATAAAGCATCTGCACCTACTAAAAAACATTCTTTTACTATTTCACCGGTTTGAAATTATTTTTTATTTTTAGCTAATACGTGACTAATTAGAAATTAAGCAATTGTAACTGCTTTGGATTTTAAAACTGGTTTAGTAAAAATCAGTTGTTGTTTATCAATTTCAAGTTTTAATTTTTCTAATTGTTTTTACGTACTTCAGTTTTAGGAGGAAAATCTATCAAATTTTGAATGGATAGTTTTAAAGTGTCTTTCTAGATTACCTATTTTGTTATAGATATTGTTGTTCGAAATATCAAATATATGCACTTATCTTTCTGCATTGTAAAAAAAAATCTATTTCCCATTGTTTATGAAAATGATACGTTTTTTGTTTTTTGTGTGCACTCATACTTTTAAATTTTAAACAACTTAAATACGTTTTTATAAATTGAATACATCAGAAACCGAATTAACACAGTGAAATTACAGTACTGAAGTAGAAATGACTGCGTGAACGATAAACATTTGACATACGAAACCCGAATAAAAGATAAATATTATACAGATAAAATTTATCGACAATGTTGTTATCTACCACCATGATTAATTTTCGTGTGCGTAGCCTAAAAAAAAATTCTAACACGATCGACTTAGAAATCGTTTGCGATCGACCGTTTGGCCGCCTCTGATAAAGATTATAATAAATATAAATTACATGAAAATTTAACATTTTAGGCGTTTAATGTCTATTGTAAATATGGTGGACCCCTCTTTTTCGTTTTAAAAATTTTAGTTTCTGTATATAATTTAGTTAATTTAATATGTAAGTTTTCTAAATGTGTATTTAAAAAGAGCTCAGCTCGTTAATCTATAATAAATAAATAAGGAATAAAATATGCTTGACTGTTTTTTTTTTTTTTTTTTTGTTCATCGTTTCTAATTGTCTAATTGCATAAGTGACTATATAATTAAAAATTCATTTTTAGATTTGGAAAATCCTTTTTTTTTTTTGTAATTTTAAGTAAATGTATGTACATTAATTACTGGTTTTTTAATAGGCAAAATAAAACCCCGATTGTGGTTGACATTAAGATTTTGTATTCTCTGTCGATTTAATTATTAAGATATTGTACCTCTAAAATCACTTTAAGATTCCATTTAAACAGTTTTCCGTAAATATGTTTTTACCACTCAACAAAGTTGGTGTACCTACCTATAGTTTCCTTTTAAATGTTATAATATGTATTTAAATTACGTATATATGTTTCCTTGTAGGTGATTGTAGTGAATTGAATATTTTTTATTATTTTTTTTTAATGCATACAATGATAAAAACAAAAGCAATACTGATAAAAATACCAATTCAATTATGAAATATAAATGTCACTATACAGCCAACAAATACTTTGTTCAATTAAAAACTGTCTACTTGTCATTTTTTTAATATCTACCGCCATATATAATAATATAGGTTTAACCGAAAAACTTTGACATTTATATCAAATTCACTGTTGGGAAGGTTAATTAATTAGTGTTTTAACTAAACGTAGGTACTTATATCAAATTGATATTATTTTTTGTTGTTTTACGGATATAATGGTTTTTATAAATTTAAAAATGTATTATCAAATTGGCAATATTATATTTGTAAATTTAATAATTTATATAATTCAATCCCTGAGTTTAGAAGGGGAGGGAGGTCATATTCAAAAAGATGAATTTTACAAGAGATACAAATAACACACTCCTATTTCCTCTCAATTACCTTAAATAACAAACATATTTTTTAGTGTTAGAAATAAAATGATGTGACTAACTCATATTAAATACCCACATTTAAAATTAAGAAATAAATAAATACCTCTATACAAATAAAAACAAATAAATATTATAAAAAATAATATATAGAAAAAGGGTATTTGCCGAGAGTATTCAAAAAAATATTCAAAGTTATACAACGTTTAAACCACATGTCCTTTTTTAATATATGTACCTATATTATTTTTTATAATCACATCTCCTAACTGAACTCAGCCATTGAATTTCGATAAAAAATTATTATTATGAGAATATTTTGTTGATGGTTATTTTCGTAAATTCATAAAAAATACAATTCGTGATTTTCAACCAATCATATTTTTTTAATGGAATCACACAAATATTGTACATTTCACCACTATCACTATTTGTATAATATAGTCATTATATTCGACTTTGCTTAGAAATAGTCAATTTCTCTCCATTAATATACGTTATAACAAATAGTATTACGATTATTTATTTATTAATAATTATAAAACCATGAACGCGTTGCATAAATATTTATTAACTGCTTATGGACGGATATATATGCTATATATCCTCAACACGCTAAAGGTTTGGCAAATAAAATATGGTGTTGCATAAACATTATTTAGTATTAATGGTTTGGTAAAGGTTACAGATCTGTCAGTTACAGGTGTGATTAATGTTCGGTAACTTTTACAGATCGATTAACAAATTAATAACAATTAGTATGAAAGTGTATTATTATCAATATAATTGTTGATGTCAATCATTATTCATGTGAAATTATTCTTACGACCATTAGTTTCATTGCACATTAAAAAAAATAAAATAAATAATAGTAATAGTTCAAAAGTATAGTGAAAATATATAATGACAAAATACGGTAGAATGATAACTCAAAAATTGTGATTTATTCCAAAAAAAAAAAAAAAAATAATAATAACTGATAAAACAACTAATTATATATTTTGTAATGTCTACTTTCAATATTCATATTAAAATAAAAAATGTGGGATAAAATATTTGGTATTAATGGTTAACTTTAAAATACAAATTGATATTATGTAACATCTTTGACGTTTTATAGATCATATATAATTTCCCGAATTAATCAGCTACAGAGCCGGTAATACATTTAAAGATCGATTTTTATACAACCTAGACTTAAATTTTAAATTTCTATATTTTGCATAGTTTATACATATTATTATATGTTATTATTAGGATTAAAAAGTATCGCGAAGTAAGAAAACTTTTATTTCAAAATTTTAAATTTTCATATCTATTATAAAAAATATAATTCGTATATATTTTTTTTTTTTTTGTCAAAACATTTCTACATTCTGTGTATGCTTAATGGTAATTTAGAAGTTAATGACAAAAATCATTATGACCAATTCGTAATTTGGATTAAAATATACTATTCAGATTCCAAATGTAATTCGTTTCATCGGATCTAATCAATCAATTCAGATTATGGCTCAAATCCACCAATCCGGATTTTGGATTCAACCTAGCAATATATTTTTGATATTCTATAATAAAAATATTTTTTTAAAAAAACCATGGATGTAAGTATTGAATTTTAGAGCAGTGCTAAATCGATAATATACATATTCAGCATATAAATTACAAGTCACAAAAAAAGGGACTAAATAATTTTTATTGGCCTACTGACTTACAATTTATAAACAAAATGATATTATAATGAACTTTGTTCATATTTATATCACTTTATAAATTTCCCCCCGGATATTCTAAGTTTATTAATACTCTTTCTCACTTTAAAATATATACAAATAAAACATTTAAAATATTTACCGAAAATTCTGACTCTGGAGGGGTGCAGACTCCCTGGACCCGGATCCCTCTTTAAAGCTACCACCGACCACGAGACGTTTATTTATGAAATGAATATACTAAATAAGAAATCATTAATCACTCTCGGAAGCTTGGACTATGACTTTAAATTCCCGTAATTTTTCAAGACAATTTTAACATCGATTATCGTAAGGGTTTTTTTTTTTTTAATATTCTTTATTGTACAAACAAAATGAATAAATAAATTATGCTTTTTATTTTATTCTCATAACGAAGGTACAAAACAACTTAATCCAATCGTGGATTTGGACCGCATAATAATTTTAAAAAATATCGTGGCATAACTAAATAGGCATGTCCGTTAGATAACACGGCGCAGAAAATATTCCCCAGACATGGAATAAACGACAAAATTCATGGAAAAATTATTTTCGGCTTAATTTAAAATTATTTTAATGTTGTTATGAATTAAAATATCTATTAATAAAACACTTGCATTATCATTTTGTTTATTCAAGACGTGTTTCAACTATTGTACATATATTATTATTATTAAGATATGACCAGACTCTTTCCATCGTGATATTGTTATCGTTTATTCCATGTCTGGAGAACATGCTTAGTGATTGCGAAAACGGAAACTGACAATGCCTATTTACTTATGTCATGAAAAATATATTTCTGTTTGTATATGGATATACATTTGACGTGGACGCGTGACTAATGCGGCCGCCGTAGCGTGGATGGTTTTTCGGTCCCGCCGATACTCTATTGCTCATTTTTAAATAAAACCGATTCCTTGGATACGTTCTAATGAATCACGCCTTTAATTGTTTGTCCAGATATGTTAAATTACACCGATTAATGTTTATTTTTATAGAATACGAGAAAGCAAATACTTACATGGCAGTTAAAACACGAAAGTCTAATGACGATTATTACGTTTTTTTATGATATTATATCTTACCGTTATCTACCGTCATTGACACCAAAAGAGTCTTTTGAGGCTCGAGCCAAAAATATTCTAATGGCAGTAATTAAGTTTTAGTATATACCGGCTAGACGCAGACAAAAATACGTCGTATGTCATAACACGAAAAAAAACAAACAAATGTGCTGTCTAACATATCGTCGTTGTAGTTTATTAATATAGAATTAAATTAAAATTCACATGTATAATACGTAAGTAAATGAACGGAATATATTGCGAGAGGATGATTACTATCCACATTATCATTTTAAGCTATAGCCTTATATATGCGTTTATTGAATAATTACAAATATTCTGTTTGTGAATTTATGCCATTTCAAATATTCAGGTGGCGATATGAACAAATATCCATTGAATTTATTTAAATTTTATATTAAAAATTTACCATATAAACCACAAAAAAAATTTCGTTTACATATGCAGCATTATTTAGTTAACTTTAGATACGGTAATGCTGCTTCATCTTAAATATTTTCTTCGAAGTAATTTTTCAAATAAATTATTATGATTTTATTGCTCAGTGACGTATTTTTGTAATTATTTTACTAAAGAATGTTTTTATAAAATCCACGGTCTATAGAATATTAAGAATAGAGTTTTAATTGATTCTGGTGGAATGAGAATTGAGCGCAAGAGCGAGTTTTTTTTAGTTCCGGACCTCTGTCAATGTTTAAAATGCGTCTACTTGATTATTTTCTTTAAAAGATACTCAAAGTTCGGTTAAAATAATTTCCTTCATTAAAATAAATATTTATAGTTATATAGAATCGATATTCTACACGACTTATAACTGCCCCACATACACGAATTACCTTCAAATCATAATAAAATATTCTACATGCATTTTTATATCAAGATTATTATATTATAAATATATTATAAAATTCTCAATATTCGGGTATACAATTTTTCTTTACCTTTTCTATCCATCAAACTATATCCTTTTAAAAAATAAGTGTTCATTATTAATATTAATTTTTAAGTTTGAAATGATGCAACACCCGTATTTTGTGTCTATATGCTTTAGAAATTATAGAAAATGTATGTTCTAAAATACTATTATAGCTTTGTTATTTCTAATATTAGATTAAATAGACCTATAAAAATATAGACGAGAACATTATTTATGCTCGATCATCGTTATCTTTTATATTTGTATTATTGAAAATAATTATTACATGTCTATTCATATTTAATTTTAGGGGAATAAAATTTATGGTGGACATAAATAAGGTTACCACATTCTTTAATTTTACAATACGTCAATTTACCCTAATATTATTTACTTATTTATTGTAATTCTAAACATTTACTATTACGCAGAACTTAAATTGTCTTAATCTATATAGATGGATACAGCCGATATAGTTTTTGCGCCGCTTTAAGACCTAAAATGTATATTTGAAATATAAAACATCGATTTCCGATTACCGGTGAAAAGATCTGGAAGGAAGAAACATTTTTGAATCATGTAGGGATATTAAATAAATTGTGAGCTCGGGAATAAAAGGTTTTAAATTGCTGATTTTTGAACAAGTGCTTTTTGTATACCAATAAAATTAAAACCTTAAAAATGCTCTCTAGAAACACTTTTAAAATACAAAAAACTTTTAGTTTTGAGTCCGCAATATAATGGACTTTTATTGAATACGTAGCATAATAATGCTAAAGAGTCCACCTGCCATTTTACTGCAACTTTATATCAAGTGTATTGAATTTTTTTATTTTTTTTTTATATTATGAAGGATATAGACAGTTTGGTTTTTTTTTTTATCAATTCGTTGATCATAAATAAAAGCTTGACATTGATGATATATATATTATACAAAAAGAATAAATTATAAATAAAATAATAAAATTAACAGATTTTGGAAATTCTAAGAGGGTTTTTGAATATTAAAAATAAAAAAAGATTATTTTTAAACTTTTAAAGTCCACAAGTAAGTGTCTCAAAATATTATATTTTGTTATGAATATTTAAGTATAGAAAATGGCTGATATTAATATATATTTTAAATATTAAATTGTATTTTTAGTGAGGAAAAATTTGGTATTTCGGGAGATTAAGTTTAGCAGTCATAGCACATACGTTTGTACACAGTTTCGTCTAAAAACTTTTGCCCAAACCTCATTATCCGTCTACGGTCTAATGAATTTTTTATAACTTATATAAGATTAGATTGTATTAAGGTCCAAATGTTTTATGTATTATTTATTAATGTAATTATTTATAATATTTTTTTTTATGTCAGTATTTCTCTTTTTGGGTGAATGAGTGAAGCATACATTTTTGGAGTAAAAAGCTTTTTTTTATAGAAAATTAATTCTAGTTGTACTTTAAAGAAGTTGTAATTACTTTAAAGTCATTATGGCTAATTTCTACTACCTATATCTGGATAACTTTTTATAGTTAAAATTGTATATCATATTTTATTGAATCCGTTTGATATTATATTATACAATAAATAGCACGTTATATAGAATACATAAATATTTGATTGAATATCATGGATTTGGGAATATCGAATCAGTGAAATAATAAACAATGTATCTGGTAGATGGTTGTAAGTTGTAATGTAATGAAGTAGTAGAAAGTTTTCATTCCGGACTCGGCTAAACTATTAACAACCCACCACGCAAACAGCTGGAAATTTTTGGATAACATTTAAGCTTTTCAGAAAAAAACTTGAAATATTGTGATTCAGAAGAGCGGAATTTTGTTTTGGTCCTTTGTCGAAAAAAAGTTATTCGTGAATAATTAGTATGAGGTTGAAAACTATGAGTATTAAAAATAATACAATAAAATCAAGATTCCCGCATATATATCGAAGAACTGTATGTTAGAAATTGAAAATTTTCAGATATCTACACCATGATACTGAAACTTTTTTATGAATTAAAACAACTTACTATTACTTAAATTCAATTAGTTTTAAATTAAAATAATATATGTTTACATATCATATTATATTACAACTAAAATGTCTGTTATCCGGTGTCCTCTTGATGAACCTAAGTCAAAGATGTACCCACGTGCATTAAAAAATATATTAATAAACGTTTCGAAGGAATCGAACGGACGAAAGTTCAGTGTCGTGAAAAATAAATATCGGGCTAAATTAATATTTGACGTAACTAACGGTTGCACGAAATTAGTCGAACCTGAATAACGTCTGTAAACCAGACAAATTATAATATGATAATATGTCATCATCCCTTTGTGGTATCAAAATATTGTCGATCGTCGACGATTTACTTGTATTCGATGGTTTTCATTTTCATCCCTTCCGCGAGAATTTATAACGAATTTTCTTATCAACGGTGCATCATGCAGGTATATACCGATACGGATAACAACAACAACAACAACAACAATAATAATGATAATAATGATGATAATATTATCTGGGTGCAACAAGCGTCGTCGAATGCGTCTAAACGTTTTACCCGGTTTTTATCACGGAAAATTATCGTATAGACATACGATTCGGAGTGCAATAAAAACGTGCACGGCTGTTTAATGATTGTCTACATATATGTATTATTTTATTTTATTTATTTTTTTGTATTTTTCTTTTAATATTCTATACCATATATTTTACGATCGGCCGCGTAACAGGTTTGATGAGTCAATTTAAAAGCTATAATACAGGTGCACACAATCACGTCAATAAAACCGGAGCATGTACGTTGTGTGCTATATAACTGCAGGCGGTAGGTATTTATTACTTATTATGTACAAGAAAGCCGGTAGACGACATAATATTTTCGTCTTGTCCGCCGTGTAATCCGTAATAATACTGTGGACGGTAAACGTAAATAACGGCGGTTTTTTTTTTTTTTTTAAGTATTTCGGTTACGTAATTTTCGTACGTATCGTCGGCAGGGTGGATTTTTACAGGTTTTTTCGTTTTTTTTTTTTTTAAGTACAGTTATACGTTCATGTGTTTAGGAAATTCACACCCCCCCCCCCGCCATGTTTATTACACCCCTCCACGGGTTCTCTAGCCGTACACACAGTCACGTTTCTACCACGATATTAATAATAAGTAATTGTTTTAATTATTTTGTTTTTTTTTTTTTTTGCTATCGAGTAATTAATTCTTGTGATAATCGTTATTTTGAGGAAAATCACAGATACCTATATAGTTCAAAACATAGATTGCTAACTTCCTTTCCCCCCGGAATGTAAAATATTGAAGCCGACATGATGGTCGACTTCTTATCAAGAGGTAGATACGTGTTTTATAACAATATAACATTACTATTATAATAACATAAAGCCACATTTTTACGGGGAGCGAATAGTACGAGATGCTTGGAATTACACCACTTATGTGAACACGAAACTTTTTGATAAATTAATTCAAGCTTCAATAATGACTAATGATAGTTGTCAATCTAGTTTTTTGATATATCTGTTGTTAAAACATTACGATAATACACACAAATATCTAAGAAAGAATAATCAGAATTTTTACGAATGAAATGGTAACATTAAAAAGTCGAGTTTTTCATGTCCTGCTTGTCTGGGTGTTTAAATATTCACGGAGTGAGGAAACGCAGTCTACTTAAGTAATATGTTTATAATAAATTTGTAATGTATTGTAATCAATGCCTATCACAATAATTGTTAATAAATTATTATATTATATTCGTACTGATGTACATACATAAATATTAATAATAATAATAATAATAATAATATTCTAGAGTTTTCTATTGATGAGGTAGACTTTTAAGTAATGCTGTTCGTTAACTCAAGTTCACTGTAAGTACCTACTTACTTATTGTAGGCCATATTTATTTTGATATTGACAAATTGTTTATATTTCGACTTTGATTTTTTTTTTTTTATCAATAGAAACCCTATTTTTAATTCGATCTTTGGAGTACTTAAAATATTTTTTCTGAATAATAATATTAAAAATAAAAATTATTTTGTAACAAAATACTATTACAGTAAACACATTTTGATAGTGATCTATATCTCCCCACATATTTTAAATTAACAAAATATATCTATGAAGAATACATAAAGTTATAATAACGTAATTATTATATTCGAGAATAGATATCAACTAGTTAATAATTTGAAGTTAAGTTATTATATTATCTTAAATAGTTGAACTTGATGTAATGTAATCATATCAAATTATATAAGTAGCTAAATATTGGAATGAAAAAGTTAATAACTACATAAATAGATAATTGCACGCAAAATAAAATTTGTCCTTAATAATTTTTAAAAAAAGCACACTATCGTACATTATATGTATCTATCTGATTATTTTAGTTATTTATTTTTGTCTTCAATTAGTTTTTATTGTTTTATTTTAAATACAAATATTGATAATTTGATTAACCATGGATGAAAAAAACTGCCTTTTTGGTTAACTTATATCAGAGTTTGGCTTTAACTAGATAGGTCATTAATTAATAAACCTTTAACTCTTAACTATTTAAAAGAAATTTTCTAATTAACTGTACTACTTTAGCTAGTAAATTGTATTGTCCATTTTTGATAATCTGAATTTTATTTAATAAATATACAAATTAAAATTGAAAAACACAAAAAAATGACGGAGAAAACGAATGTGGCTTGTATAATGTGAATACACATATAATGGACCGGATTATAAGAGGTCAACGAATTGTATTTGGGTTTTTTTTTAGAAAATATTATTATGTTTTTTTGACGACAAGACGTAATATTTTATTATTATTATAACGTGTTCCTCGTGTACGATCTCTTTTACTGCGTGTTTACATGTGGAAAAGTATACCGTAATGAAATGCACTGGACAGGGGAAACTAAATATATACCTATCATAAAAACGTAGAGGAATTGATTGAAAGGCACAGACATTGGCTCGGTTCCCGGATCTTATCGTCCGTTAAATATACCGTAACCGTTCACACGTGTTTATCGCCTATCTAAGTATTATAATAATACTGAACGACTTTGATGTATAAATAATAATACTTAATAGGCATACGAACAGATCCAGAGCTGGACGATCATACAATTAATCGATTTTAAGCCATTGATGTTAGTCGAATAATCAAATAGCCGGCCAATAACCGAATGGATATTTAGAATCGTGTATAGTCGCGGAACCGAACATTTTTAGGTTATAGAATAATTTCCACATTTTTAACTACTGACCAATATTAAATTATACGGTGAAAAATACTCGACTATAGTGATTATTGTATATCGAGTAAAACAATGTTCTAGTCATAATAAACCGCGATGATTATAGCACAGAATAATAAATAAAAGTCAACGTGATAATATATTGGTAATAGTTATTGCTGATAACAACAACAAAAATGAGTATGGACGTAAAACCACCGGGTCAGCCAATGCAATTTTATGCAAATTATTTTTTATAGCATTTACTCCAAGTTACGCTATTATAATTCTCGCGTGGCTCCAGCCTAAGTCCTTAACTATGTCTAGGTAATAACTAAGAGCCATAGTACATTTAGTAATCAATACGCAACTAGCAAGGTCGCACTTGAATATGTTTCCGGGGGAAGTCCAAATTTTCTCCGTTGCCTCAAAAATTGCGGTCGAATCACAATAACGGTGTAAACAATACAACGGTGGCAAACCACGAATTCTCAATCGAATATTTAGTCTGTACTCGGTAGTTTGGCTCGGGTGTCTAGTAAGAATCAATCGATTGTACTTACCTATCCCTATATCAAATTTTGTTACCTTCGCGAATTACACGGTTTAAAATAATTATGGTTTCTTATTATTATTATTGACTATACTGGCATAATACTGTTAGTATTAAGTAGCTATGTTTTTTTTTCAAAATAATTTTAGCCATTTTCGATTAAATGATTAAAATATATTCGAATATAATCGATGATAATCTAAATAAAAACAAATAATTGGAATAGAAGGTGTAAGTGAAAATAAGTGGATTAGATAAAACCATGTCATTTAAATACTCAGTTTTAGATATTGTTAAAAATAATGTAAAACAATTTTCAATTGAAAAATATACAGTGTTAAAAATTGTTATCTGATATCTAAAAATGTATATATACCAATTGGTATTTAAGGTCTATGTGAAAAATATCCGTTTCTTCTATGAAAAAAACCAAAATTCATACCTATATAATATTAATGGCCTAACTTGATGCTAGAGAGGTTCTCAAATTTTAGTATTCAAGAAATTTAAAGTGAAATAATATTATTGTCTTATAAAAATGACTATGGGCAGAATAAAATTAAATTCCCATAAATGTCATAATTTATTCTCACTGTCCACCATATAAAAAATATAGCATCAAATAATATTTACACAATAAAAGCGGCGATTTCTCCCTCTTTAACACACCCAGTAACATAATAATTTAGACGTGCCTATTCTATTTTGAACGTATCTACCTATCAATATAGTGATGTGATGGCGGTTCTAAAAATGTATCGACATTTGTCGTGAAGTCTACTTAACCACATATTTCTATCTAACACCCTTACATTTTCCTAAAGTTTAGTTCATACATTTAGACATTTAAAAATGCATATATTAATTTATTGAGGAAAATATTCAACAAAGTGAAAGAATCATTGAAAAGAAGAATTCACGGCGAATTAAGATACATTTTAAGAAGTGACTTATATTATTATGAAAATATGAATTCAATATAATTAACAAATTTGGTTTTTAAGTTTATAAAAAAAATTCAAGGCGCTTTATATTAACTCTGTTACGTACGTCTGTCCGTAGTTACATAGTACATATAGTTACGATTGTTGATTTAGTTACTATAGGGAGAGTGTTATTCATTATGTTAGTTTTTACAAATAATATCTACGATAATATGGGAAATTTGTAATTACTAAGATTATTTCCGATTAAATAATTAGTCCAGAGGTATTCAAACTATGCATTGCAGCTCCAAAGAGCATGCCCGGGCGTCGCGATTGTTGGTCAATAGAGCCGCAGCACAACAGATAATAATTAAAACGAGAATATTATTAAGATAATGGCGTTATCGATAAAACATTTATTATAAATAAATAAATACTCTTATCTAAATACAAATATTAAGTATTTTTGTTATTTATTTGGACAGCAGCGTGCTCAAGGGAGGGGGTGAAGGATATTTCTGTGTACAGCTTTTCGTCCAGAAGACATGAATCGATCTGTACATGTGACTCCATTTCTCGGTAGCGAATTTCATCTAGTTTGTACATTAGAGAGTTACTTACTTACTTTACATTTTTCCATTTTCGGCCATTTTCGATAAACGCGGTAGGAAAAACCACCGAAAAATGACATAAAAACGGCCAAAATACAATTTCGTCAAATCGAAATTAATATATTTTACCACCGAAGCATCGCTCAGAATCCTCCGATTGATTATTAATACAATACATTCATCAAGAATATTCTATCCAATAAGCGAAGTGCTTCCACATGTACTGATACCCAACGAGTAAAGTGCACTTTTTTCTACGGATATCAACATAAATAAAATAATATTATTTTGTTTTATTT
The DNA here is from genome assembly GCA_025469235.1 of Pemphigus obesinymphae. NCBI lineage: Eukaryota > Metazoa > Arthropoda > Insecta > Hemiptera > Aphididae > Pemphigus > Pemphigus obesinymphae. The sequence goes on from JAIPRL010000831.1 coordinate 82,553, forward strand.
TTTTTTTTTTTTTTTATAGTATAATATAATAATATTTTATGTAATAAATTTCTTTAATTATAGATTAATTTTACTACATTCCGAAGTATAATGAGTGCAGAAAACCATACGACAAATAAACAATTATTGGATTGTATCAAATTCATAGTCAAATTTACATAAATGACATTTTTTTTTTTTTTTTTTTAAAAAAAAAGTTATATATCGATTTTTGGAATAATATCCCAGCTATTTTAAAATTCTACTACAAGCTACTGTATATTGGGACCGGCCAAAAGGTTGTGGAAGAGTCAAAGGAGCCGCACACCGTGAAAAGTTTGACTATCTCTTGTCATCAATCGATGAAATGAAACTCATAACAATCAGCCAGCCCCAACGATTACTATATAGTTTCAGTCGGATTTTCATTTATATTCACATAATAAACGTTCTATAGTTTCCGTCGTCACTGCCACCTATATAAATGCTATAAAATATAACATCATAATATATATATATATGTGTGTATATTATATATGTCTATAGTAGAGTTATACGACGAACGAAACACGAGTGTCGCATTGGGTTTCTACACTAAAGCCATTTCCAGCACGATATACCTGCATCGCTGGGATTTATGTACGACGGAAACGAGCCCAACGCGCCCGACAATTTCGTCCGTCGTTTTACCACGCCGAAAATCCTAAAATATAAATTTCCCTTCTTCTTATATTATACGAACGATAATATAAGGATTAACAGAGGATTTCGCCAACCGGCGGGGACAGTCTAGCGATCTTTCGTGCGAACTGCGACCTGCAGTCGATTTCTATAAAGCCGTTTTCTTCCCCCCTCCCCCATATAATTACGAATACACGGTATATTAATTATTATTAACATTATTATTATTATATACGATACCCATACATAATTATAAACTCATACGATAAATTATAAATCATTTAAATTAAAGTCCAATGTCTTATTTCCATTTTCGAAAGACAAGATAGAAGATTCGTAGGTAAGATTGTTTAAAGTTCAAATCTCGTTTTAAATTCTTTAGACGCTATGATCTATGCAAACGGTTTGAAAATTTACACAGTCCCGCCCTTGAGTGTTTGCTATACTCGCATTTACTTTCTCTGTTTACCAACTGACAATATAGAAATTTTACGTTCGGAATTATTATTATGACTTCGGCAGTTATAATAACATCAGAATTACAGAAAAGATGCAACTGCAGCGTAGACAATGATCTCGCCTACAAATTCGGCAATAGGTAAATTTACTCTTGATTATAAATTATATATTATTATATAAAAAGTTGTGATAAGAATGTCAGACTACGTTAACTTCCTATATTTTCAGTTGATTAGACGGATACAGAAAATGCGGTTATAGCGTCATCTCAGGAGGACACCACACACGCGTTTTATCAACATTAAAACAAGTTCATACTTTCCAAGTACAGTTCCTCTCCTAGTTGTCGTACATTAAAAACGTTAAACAGAATATGGTACTATAATATTATACACTAGCATAGAGTATTATTTTATAGTGAAAACAATTCATTTGCATTTTTGTAAAGTTTGAATAACTAACGTTTATCATCACAGATCTAAATGTTCAAATATATACATATCTGAAAACTCCACACTTGGGCTTAATTAATGGTCTCATTAGTGCAATTAATTACATTTTTTCATAATGTTTAATCAAACTGTGATCAGAAGGCCACAATTAGTTTTGTTTATATAAAAATAAATAGTTGCATGGACATGGTATAGATAACAAATTTTCAAATTATAAAATTTCTTGAAAATTTCTTGTACATAACGTGTAGCACCTTTTAAAATTTGCTTCTACATTTAATCATGATTGATATTTATTTTATTGTTATGATAGTTACAGCTACAAATGCTATTTTACATATGTATGTAAATATAAATAAGTTGAAGTAGACTTTATAATGCTCGTTTTATTTCATCGAAATATTCAATTTCCAAACGATGATCCACAAATAATGAAAATAGCAAAATATTTTTCTAAAATCTATAATGGATACATTTAATGGACTTTTATGTGGATATTTTTATTAAGTAGAGTTTATAATGCTCGTTTTATTTCATCAAGATATTCAGTTTCCAGACGATGATCCACAAATAATGAAAATACGAGTAGTAAAACATTTTTTTTTAATGTCTAATAGATATATTTAATGGACTTTTATGTGGATATTTTTATTAATGGAATTCAATGGTATTTTTAAAATATTAGTTAATAGACAAATTAAAACCATTTAAAAAATAAATTTTTGTACTTATACCTATTTAGCAATATGATTTATGTGGCATAAAAACCCAATACGATCATTTATAAAATGGTGTTTTCTATTTATTTACTAATAGATGTCAAAATTATAATTTCATTTTAAAATTACCTTTATTTTTGTTGTGCGTAAACATGCATGTTTAGAAAAAAACATTGAGATATAATATATATATATATAGATACTCACACGGCAAAACGTATAAATTATTTTATAATTATACTTAAATTTTGTTTAATTATATGATTTTAATTAACTTTAAAGTCTTTAAACAGTCACGGGCGTTTTGAACCATCTCAATGCTACCCATAATGTACCATATATAATTTTATGAAATTGTATTCATAAACTTTTATCTCGTGATTAATAGCAATTGATAGCTTGTAATTTTACCTTTATCGAGTTTAAAAAATACAGGTAAACAATAATAATTATAACCGAAATAGTTGTGGCAAATTAGATCCCGACCCTATTTTTAAACATTATCAACATATAATATCAATTTATATACGATAAACTATTTTTTTTATTTAATTAATTAATTTGCTAAACTAAATACGGGAGACAAAACATGTATAACATATCTTGGTGCCAAATTATTGGTAGGTATATTTGATAAATGTCCATATACCGAACATACCTATTAGTATAATAATTATATTACTTTAAATATTTAACTCGATAAATTATTAAACACGTTTTATTACATGAATGGTTTAAGTTTAAGTTATTTTATACAACAACCGATATAATGAAATTTAAACTTTGTTAAAATCATCTTAAAATTTATTGATATTTTTTGAGCAACGAAATTATATTATATGCTATTATTAGCAGATTTTCAAATTTTTTGGTGTGGTAAGGTCAAAACCTTATATAAAACCAATAATTTGTGTGATAATATTTATAGATATATTTAATTTCGATTAAGATGAAATCACTTATTTTCCAAACATAAAATTTGTTGGGGTGTGGAAGTAGAGGTGTCTGTGCTCTCCAAATATTTCCGCAAATAACGTATATTCAGAATAATTTATTTGAATTTTGAATTTTTCAAAATTTAAAGCTTTTAATGAATTAGAACATTTAAAAAAAATAATTTAAACGGCATAGATACCTATATATTTATTATATAGTACTAATAAAAACGAATGACAAAAATTTATTCTTAACAACATATTTTTCTTATTGAAGTATTTTTCCTAATTTTCTAACAGTAGGTTAATATAAAAACCAAACATACAAAATCTATATATTAAATGGTGGTTTTTATTGTTAGATTGTTTTAAAATACTTGTTTGCAAATTAAGAATATTTTGAGTTTAATATTTACACCTAAGGTAGAATTACTACCAACTACTGGATAGATAATAAAAATAAATATTAATTTGGTAGACTTTCAGGATTTAATTAATATATTTACTTAAAATTAGTGTTATAATAAATGATATATGTAGATTGTAGGTAGGTACACAAGAAAAATGGATTAATAATAATATTATATATACTCTCAGGTTTTGATTAACAAAAGACTTCAACCACATTTATAATGACATATCACGGCCCTACAATAAAAAGATTCTATGTCAGTTTTTTTTATTTTGACTTTTTTATATTTACATATGTGAGTGAGATACATATAGCAAAAGGTTTTGTGTCTTTGAAATTAAAAAAAAATTTATGAATTTGGCTATTTTTACAACTTTTTTACTCTTAATTTTTGTTTGAGAATAAAAAAGGTCTATAAGGAATGATGAATAATTTATTTAGAGTAAATAAAGTACCAAAAGTGTATAAGATATATCTTAAATTGTGTTCGTCGTACGTACCTTTCTTTGGATTTCGTGGAAAAAAGCGGTTTAATAAATTGTTCAAATTAGGTACATATTATATTTTAACTCACTGGTCAAAATTATAAAATGTATTATAGAGTAAAAAGGTTCTATATGTAGAACCTATTTGCTCTAAATGTTTTTTTTTTTTTTGTTTTTAATTATAAATGCATTTATTTAGGCGCATAGGTAATATATTTACATATTATTTTTTTTAAAAAAAAACGTACTTGATTTTTTCATATAAATTATGTAAGATATTTGTTGAATTTGTTGAACAAATATCCAAAATTAAACCTTAAAAATGCTCTTCTGAAGAATTTTGACATAGAACCTTTTTACTCTAAGGCCACAATATATAAGACTCATAAATATTTATTTATACATGTTTAATAGATAATATATATATATATATATATATATATAATCGTTTAAAATGTATTTTTGTTTTTTTAAACGTAGGTAATTACTTTAAACCTTTAGTAAAATACATACTTTATGAGACTCTCAAGTGTTTAGAACCAATATTTTTGGAATTTTGAGGAAATAACCATTGTTTTAACTTGTATTTTTTTACCATGTTTCGATACTTTTTTCTTGTCGGTTTATTTAAAAATGGACGAATTACTTATTCAAAGTACCTATCACTGCTAATAATGTATTTTTCGGAAAAAATGGTGCACATGAAAACATTATTTCATGACATCAAATCGATAATACGCTCACAGAATAATATAAAATGAATAATGATCATCATCGTTTGACGAAAAAATATTTCGCTCCGCTCAGAATCTAAAATGTAGTCATTGTATAAATTTTTAGGGCATTATTGTAAATAATTATAGATATTTAAGTTTTTAAAATGGAATTTTTTTTTATCCTTGGATTGTGCGGTCCAGAACCTCCGGACTCCATCTCCGTCAGTACACCACTGCCTGCTACAAAAAAAAAAAAAAAGAACTAAAACGAAAATTGATAAAACACTTGATACGAAAAGAATGCGCGATAAACATTCAAACACGAGCATGATATTACAAAACTGTTAAAGGTGTTTAATCTGAAATCCGTACCTACATAACATCGTATCTTTAGACGACGTATCGGCCATATAATGTTACTCATAAAGGTTTTTTTTTCCGTTTTATTTAGCCACAATCGTTTAACTTTTTGTTCGGTTTGGTCGTGATTTTCGGACGTTTCGCCCCAAAACTCGGGTCTGTTAATTTCCCCCGAAAAGTGTTTCCGATTCCGTGAATTTGACGAAAACATGAAACTCGACTCAAAACACCGGCCGAACGGACGTAACATTTTCGGGCAGGTGTACGCACGGCGCGTGCGTTACGGTTTATAATACGGCGACGGACTTTTCGTTACGGCAAAAAGCTCATAAATTGTATTTCAACACACACGGCCATTCGAAATATACGTATAATAATAGTAATAATAATTGCTCTCTAAATAGTTCTCTAAATTATACCGTTATAGGTTTTCCGACGTGCAAATGCCCGTGTATACACCGTATGCGGTATACGATAATTTGCACGTCTCGTGTAATATATTATGTTATACAGGGTGACCGCCGGGAGCTGGATAGTATTCGAGTGCCACTGCACCCTATCTATTTTCCACTGTAAGTCGTTGTGTTTACTGTAAATATCGCCGCTGTACTTTTGTTCTTATGTTGGGAAAAAAATTTTGGGTGCTGTATTTTTTTTTTCGAGTACCTACACTATAAATAGTAAATTTACCAATTTTTTTTAAATTTTGAAGCATTATCGAGATCATACACATTAATGATACAATAGTTGCCAGTTTGTTCTGAAGTTAGCGATGAACATTTAATTAACAATATTCGATTAATATATAAATAATATATATATAATGAAAAATCATGAAATAAAAAAAAATATAATATATTATCGTGTTATCAGGTTATCAAATTTTGGGCCCTTTAGTACAACATTTATTTTACTTATATCTTCTTTGACATAGGTCAGATTTTTTAATTTTTATTATTTCATTTTTTTCGTCTATAAATTTACTAACAAATGACAAATATTAATAATAGTTTTTGTTGATATTCAAATTACTTGGACGAACCGGTGCGTCTATAACAGTGAAAGGGTTAAATGTAAGTATACTTATATTCAGTTCAGCTGTCGTAATACCTGTCATTACCTCTGAATTATAATGTCACTTATCACTAATATAATCCGCCTAAATGCAATATCACTATTTGGCAGCGTGGTCGATCGATGTGGTCTGATACGATGTGATCGACAATAATTGATTAACTCCCGTTGATTCGAGCGATAGACGATTAATTCTTGTGTAGCATCGAATTCAAACGATCGAAAATCTTTGTGACAGTGGAAAATAAATAAAGTTGGGTATATAATTGATAGTAAAATTATTTCTGGAATAATTATTTTAAAGTTGTTTAAACTTAATAACAAGTACACTTACTTTAAAATTGTCATGAAAATTTACATTATTAATTAGTTATACATTTGAAAAAATGCAGTTTCAAATATCTGGGAAACATAATTGAATAATCAGAGTAATTGGAATGAATAAATATTCATCCAATATATATTTATGGGAAACAAATATTATTTTTCCTTAAAAATAATTTTCAAGTAAAAAAAAGCGAACCTAATAAATCAAAAATAAGGTTTTATAAATTCCTAATAAGGCCGCGTGGTTTCATATACATGTGAGACATGGCTAACGTCATAGGAGAATGAGCGGAATCTTGACAGTGTTGGAAAACCAAAGAGAATTTACTGGTCTTACCGAAGAGAGGAGTATAATCTGAGAACAAATGTTAGGATGATGGAATTCTCTAAAGATGAAATTGCAGTCAATACCCTGAAAAAACGAAGAATGAATTGGTTTAAACCTGTTCAATTATTAGACAGTATTAATAAATGGAAACTAAAATGTAAAATACTTAATTAAAAGTGTAGTTAATTAGACCAAATATTCGTTTAAAATTTGTATTCATTAAAATATTTAATATATAATATTATACTATTATAATATAATATATAATAGTGGCCGACCCCAAATAGTTGGGAGAGAAGGCGAAGGAGAAGAAGATACTATTATAATATAATATTGTTTTATACGTATTATATTAAACTTTGTAGTATTTAATTATATTATAAGTCAGTTATTACAATAATTCCGTTAAATACGGTTAAATAACTTAACGTTGTTTTTTATAATTTTTATAACTAATGTAGATTTAAAGTTAAAAATATAGAATGATAAACTAATTTTCAGTATTTTAAAATAAAATCAGTCATAATTGTGTTTATTAAAAATTAATCACATTTTAAAATACAATATAGGTATTAAACAGTAATATTGAAAACTCTAACTTAATATACCTCAAATGTGTTGAATTAAAAAAGTATCTGAGAATTTACATTTAAATAATTAACAAATGTACAAGTCTAGTATAAGATTAATATATTGAACATTTTTAATTGTTACATGTTTTTTACCGATTACTATTGAAAATTTAGTGACTAATGAAGATAGTTTTTATCATATTTTTAACGTACCAGTTTATAATTATCTGAATAAATCATAGTACATAAAGATACTTATTATAATAACATAAAATATGTGATTATAAATTTCTCAACGTAACATCTATGACTAAATATTTTGTTATGATATTTACTTTATAACAATAGTGTCACAGATTATATTATAATCTGTCGTAATAATAATATGAGCATTATTCGTGAGCAAAGGAAGTGATTGCAGATTATCATTAAATCCATGATATTATTAGTCATTAATGATTATAATTGAACCACAAAAATATATTTCCACTCTACATAATATTTATGAATTTAATTAATTTTACTTGTATGTAACGAATAATTAAATATATTTTAGGCAAAAATGTTATTATTAAAAGACTATTATAAAACTTATTCTAATAAAAATAATACATTAATAATTAATTTCATTTTTGGAAATGATTCACGAAATAAAATAAAAAGCACTAAAAAAATCAAATAAATTTCTCTAAAAATAAATATCCTATTTGAATACTATGTTCCATTTGATACTTTATTATTTTTCTATGAGAAATATTATAATGAAACAAAAAGTCCAGAGGACGACCAATATGATGCGATGGGAGTATTTTTTTTTACAATTTGAATTATTTTTTCCTATATAATATAATATATAATTAAAAAAAATTTAAATCGTATATAGAGTAAAAATATTCACAAAAATAAACAAATTATCTGAAAAGGAAAAATACATTAAGTATCTATATAACCAACAAACTTGACTTAAGACCAAATACTATTACTTGTTTATTAATCGATATTAATTAAATCGAAATTTTAAGTCGGTCAAAAATATAAAACCTCCAAAATATTTATTTGAAAATACTGTTCACCGACTTTGAATTTGTATTTCGTAATATTTACATGTCATTTTGTTGAGATATTTATTTGGTTTATTTTACGGTGCATGTAGCTTACACGGTGAAATTTATAAAAATTCTGAACATTTACCGAAGCATTAAAACACAATTTCTTTCCATAAAACTAAAAATAATTTTGAACAGTATACAATTTGAAAAAAAAATAAAATATTTATTATAATATACACTTAGAATATTTGAAAGTAATTTTGGATAATCTACCCGGAACATTTTGTTTAGAACAAAGTCTGAATAAAACACATAAAATAGGTATACGAAATGTGATTATTATTTCTCGGAGGAAATAAAAAAAAAAAAACTTAATTTTGCTGAAATATTTACACGTGCTCGTTATACTGCCTGAATAAGTACCTATGTCCTATATACATAATTACCAACATCGCCCGTGTTCCGACCAAAAATTTTTACGTTTTCTCGGCAACGACGTGCATAATAATTTCTATTTTACACGCTATATTTTAGCGATAGAACGAAAAAATAAATAAAAGTGGTTGTATCAAAAACACGTATATTGTATGTATTTTAATATATTATACCCGGTAAAAACTATATTTGTGTATTTAAAACTATTTAAACGTATAAATAATCGTTTCGACAATATACACGCGAGATTTAAAAATGCCATTTTTAATGAACTACCTAATAAAAGTTTTTTTTTTTTAAATTATGGAATTAATAATAGGTAGTTATAAAATATTAAATACCGGTATGTGACATAGGCACATATATTATGTACGTTTATAATATGTATTATATTGTGTAAAAGTACGTTATATAGATAATAATATAGTAAATTCCTTAATAATTTAAAACTCTTAACAACTATAATTATGTGTATATTTTCTTTTTATTTGTAAATTATTTGCATTTTTTCAGTTTTAATTATTTTAACGATGAGAGAAATAACGATTTTTGTAGAATTGTGCTTTTCGTGATATTTACTTAATCTGAAATCGTTGATTTTTCTAATTATAACTATAAAATGTATATTAATGAACGAAAATATTAATTTATTCAAATATTTTTCAATACGTGGATAGTCAAATATAATAATCTAGATGATCCAATAATATTATAGTTATTTTATTATAAATTATAACGTATATTCATGCACTTGACAAAAAAATAGCAACATATCTATTCTGAAAAACGTATTTTTTGGGGTCCATTACAACAGTTACCTCCCCCCTCCCCATCACCCAACGGAATTTCGGATTCCGACCAAAGGCAAACGTTTGTGCAATGTTTGTGCACAAATATGTACGACGATGGTTATTTATGCATGTTTCCTTTCAAAGTTATTCCAAAAACGAATTTGGGGGTTCAAAAAGCCTCAAAATTAGAACTTTCACTTTGTGATCGAACTTATATGTACCAACAAAACATAATAATTATTATTAATAGTATACAATATATTTTACGATAAATTACGTATTGTAAATTCACGTATAAATTATATGCCCATATCATTGGTTCTACCATAACATGTATGTATTCTAATCTGATAGGGTGTCTTCCTTTAAAATTAATATTAACATTAGTATTATCTGAAATTAAAAGTGCACAAAAGACCATAAATTGTAAATAAATGATTGCCCCTTATTGGTATCCAAAATTCCATTTTAGGGGTCTATGGAAATATATCCAACTTAATGGTATTTTTAAGCAGAGATTTTAATATTAAATTTTTTTGGGTTATATTTTTAGTTCCGGTTTGGTGAATGAAATTCCATTAAGGTTCATGTTATAACTGGTATATATGTTCTGTAAAAAATTTTCATTTTACTTACCTATAATATTATTTTTGTTTATAGTTTACAATTTACATCAGCATTTATATAACTTTTCTTTGCTCAAGTCTGAGTAAAAGTGAAACAACAAAAACGAAACTGGAAGTGGTGTGATGGTGTATTTAAAAAATAAACATTAATTAAAAAAAGAAATAATGTTAAATAATACTTTATGTATTTATATATATTTCATATACAATGAATAATCAAAAATCAGTCACATTAAATGGATAAAATATTGTATCTAAAAAATATACAATGAATATATTTATTATTATATCGGAATTATACTACCATAACGTATACTTTTAAAATTTACAAAAATAATTAAATATTATCACGAAGATGAATTTCGTGTTTGCGTACATAATTTTATTAATATTATTATATCAACTAAAATTTCACTGAAATGAAATTTACCATAAAAATTGTTTTACAACCGAAACGGGAAATAATAGTGCCCATAAAGAGACCGTGGTGTAGTGATCAATAAAATATGACACTTTCTCATTTTTCATATTATACTGTCATCATAATTCAAAACAATTGACAACGGGGTTTACAAAAAAAATCCATTATTACAACAATTTCACGATAAAATTTATAAAATATATAAATAAGTTATTTTATTATTATTTTGAAACAGTTATGATATAACACTTAAAAAATATAAATAACTTTTAAATATAATAATTCAAAATGAATAATTTCACAATAAATATTAGGTACTTAGTTTTGAGGGAAATGATAAAAACATAAGGATATTAAGATGTACATAAATAGTTAGTAACATAAAAATCATAAATTAATTTCAAAACAAAACTGTTAACAATCAAATATTAAATGTACCTAAATGCATTGTGTGGAGAGTTGAAAGTCTGAAAAAACTTGTAAAATTGTATTATAAAAATGTAAAAATAAAATTACTCGTTTTTTTGTGTGTTTATTTTATATTTTTAGATATTGTGAATGTTTAAAATGTAGTGCAAAGTTTGCATTGCAAACATATTACAACGAATGACAATATTTTAGAAACAAAGCGATTTTAAACAAATTTGTTCAAACAAAAATTCGGTTTATTTTGAGTTTATTAAAAAATGAAAAACCGAGAGAACACAAATTTTTTAGAAAAATATTGTTTATATAACAGTGTACATTGAGTAAATATTTTATTTAACTTCTCATTAGAATACATCCATTACGATCTTTCGATATTGTAAAAACCACAATGTCCATTGAAAAATAAATACCTTACGAATGTCAAATTTTTTTAAACGTTTGGGATACGCCTGGTTATGTAATATGGTAAAATTTACAATTAATCAGGATAGAATGAATGCATTTCGTTTAAAACACATAGGAAAAACTAACCATTTGAACATAATTTGAAAGTCAATTTCCCATGCACTTGTGTTTTTTTACCAGGGAAATTACTCTATAATTTCGGATAAAACTGTCGTAGAATGAAATATAATTTAAAGTAAAAATAGTTTTTACTGGTAGGTATCCAAATCATATTAATATATACCGTTCTCTGGCCTATTGTGAGAGATATTCAAACACGCCGAATTTTAATTTGTTGAGGCAGATTTAAGATAATATTAGAATGTAGTTGTGTATCCTGTAATAGGTATTGTAAAAATTATATGGAACACAGATTTAGTATAGACTGTATAAATAACTAGATAAATATGATGAAATGATTAGGTATTCAGAATGATAAAAGTATACCACTAGATACATTTTATAATTCAGTGGTGAAGCTTGCAATGATATTGGTACGGATTGAAATTTTAGGAAGTTAATAAAAAAATTTAATAGAATATGAGAGCTGCAAGTGAAGATGAGTGAGATACATAAAATGAGAAATTTATGTTCAAGGTATTATACAGAGGCGGCTTTTTTAATAGTGGAGAGAATGTGAGAAAATATATTGACATGGCGAATGTAGAACAAAAAAAAACATAAGTGAAAGATCAAAAATCAAGTGGTTGGATATAATGGTGAGTGGTGTGAAAAAGTAAATGAAAATAAGATATTAAAGAACGAGTTAAATCAAAGTTAACCACTAGGGTAGCTGATCTCAAAACATCTATGAGAAACGAAAAAGAAGAAATAGAAATTGTTGACAATTTGAGAAATTGTGTTGAAAATTTCATAGGTGAATAAATAACAATCAGTAATGTTTAGAATAAAGTAAGGACTTTTATTTGAATATTTATAATATTTATAATAAAAATAGCTTAATTTTTGTTTTTTCGATATTCCGAAATTTTGAAATCATTTATTAATTGGGTGTTCTTGTATTAAATCTGAAATATTTCATGGAAATAAAATTCACAATATTATTATTCTCAACGTTCATATTTGTCGCTCATATAATAATATTTTATTATAATAAAATTTCCGTCGTATTTATATTATTATGATTAAATAAAGTAAATATCATGATTTATCTGATAATACCAAATCTGTGAAAATAAAAGGGACTAAAGATTTCGGAAGGATTTCATTGGACTGGTACTTAAAGGGTTATGAGATTCACCTTGGATTAAGATTTCATATTTTGTTTTCGTTGTAAAAATATCCTATTTATTTTTTTACTACTTACAATATGATTGTTGATACCGATAAAGTTATCTCGAGCTTATACGAAACAAAGAAATACCATCCTGGATTTGCAGGAAGTATTTCGGTTTTTAAATCTCAATTCAGTTCTCACTGGATATATTTGCTATTCGTACCTACTCGTTTTATCATTATTATTTTAGCCGCGTATACCAAGTACCTATCTGTACTCGTTCCTCTCTCTATTTATTGCCGTATATGTGGTATTTCCCATCTCTTTTTAACTCCATGTACAATCGTATGTACTCTACCAGCTTGATCAGTCATAAAATATAACATTTTGTTCGAAGTAGTAACCACTAACCATATTTTATAATTATTAGCACTTTTTTTTATAACCGTAACATCGCAGTTCTATGGCATATTTCCAAAACGTGTAATAATTTTGTACTAATTCGAGTTTTTTTTTTATTAATAATATTATATTTACACTAGGATTTTATCCCGTTTAGAGCGATTAGTGGATTTGTAGAGGGAGGGTGACTCGACAATAATTTTCCTGTTCACATCACTTTGGAATATTTTTTTATTATTTTTAGAAAAATTAAATTCTTCTAATATATTTTTTTAGATTTATTATAAGTGTGGATTTTCCATACAGACAACAAATTACGTCTAGAAGGATGTTCAAATCACTTTATATCATCTTACTTGCAAATACTGATTATATTCATATACCAACAACACTGTGATTATGTGTATTTTATAATAAATATCTCTATAGGTAAACACAAATTAACCTATAACTATAAGCAGTTTTGTGGTTTTTAAATATTTTTCATTGTATTGGACGTCATATGTTACATTTTTAATGGGTTCTATATAGAAAATGTTTATGAAATTTTTAGAAAAATAGAAAAATAATACAAAAATATTAATTACATTTAAAAAGTAATTTATAAACCGTATCGTGTCAGTACTACATTTTATTGTTGTGAAATCACGACATTTGTTAACAAAGCCGTTGTACAAGACAAATGTTTTCTTGGGCTGTAGCCGTAATTAAGAAATTTTTACACAATATAGTAGACAAAATTATTTTTAATATACCATAATTTTTTTCTTTATCCCAATAAAACTATTGGTATGTTTATATATAAAGCAAATAAATAACATTTTATTGATTTTATATTTTTAATAAAAATATAAAGGTGAAACACAGTTTATATTGTGTAAATAATTTTGTTACAACTACAACCCCAGAATACATTTTTCTCGTAAGTTAAGTTTTTACTGTAAGATAACGCATGTGTAGTGTCCTCTTAATGTAAAATTATTTAATTTAAAAGAGCACTAGATTTTTAAGGGGTCAAATGTGTGTAGGCTATTTAAAACTAAACAATTAAAAAAAATAAAAATAAACATCATTGTATAACTACTAGCTCAGAATCTAAAAATGTTTTAAAAACATATTTTTAATATAATTTTAAAGGATCACATTATTGTATATTATTGTATCGTGACAGCCATAATAAACAGACATTTTTCAGATTATGTGCTAAGCGAAGGGTCTACAGATTATGTGTAATTTATATTATTTTATCATTTTTTTTTTTTTTTTTTGGGAAACAATTTTTGGGTAGATACATAATAGGAATAGTATATGAATCTTAGGCCAATATTATTTCCTGATAGTAAACATTGAATTCTATACTATATACAAATGAACAATATAGAGTAGATACAAAACAGTTTTTCTTATAACTTTACTAAACATTTTTGTTTTTGCATAATAATTATATATATTCAGTTGTATATGTTACGTTTACGTATAATCGATTAACCGTAATATTAAAATTATATTAACAAATCAATTTTTTTTTTTTAACTAAATAAAAAATAATACATTGTATTGAAAACATAATATCACTTATCACTGATATAAATCAGATAGCCGATGTATTCAAAAAATGTATTGGACATCTTGGATTCTTGATCCGGGGCATAATTTTGGTGTTTGATATATAATAGGATTTCCATTCGGTACCAGAAAAATCGAAATAATAATATTAAATATTAATATTATATTTATATATAAATTCTACAATATCTATATTACATAGGCGATGAAAAAATTTAATTGACAATTATAATTTAATATAAGTAGACACTCACGAACAACCATTTCAAACGATTTTTGGAAAATGAAAGAAAAACAATTTTAAATGAATATATGTATCAAGAACCCAAAACAGAAATCAGTCTTGCAGACACCATGTATCAAAAAATCTCCTGAATGTATTGTTTTTTATGACAATACAAAATCAGTTTTAATTTCCAATTTCAATTATTAATACTTTATTCATCAATCATCAAAAGTTTCATATTATAATATACCATCATGTTATGTAAACACAGATAACCTTGAAACAATAATTTTATTTAATATTCGAAATTATTTGTATTTCGTCTTTATTGTGTACAATTCACTTTGAATATTTCGAAATTACGTATAAAATGATAAATATTGGATATATTCACTCAATACTTTTGACAACTTGTCGCATTGAATCGTGAATATTTAATTTTTTTTCACAAATTATCATTCATATATTTCAATCAAAAAATGTAATTTTAGTCGGAACAGATGAATACTAAAAAAGGAAGGTTTTCAGCATATTACATGCATTTTAATTTTGAATGTATTTTGACAGAGAAAATTAACGTTTAAGGGGGAGAATGATCGAAAAAGTTCAATTTCGCCTCAACTTCAAATTTTAGTTTTAGGGGAAGCACATTGATCATGGAAATTTATAACTTTATATTAGGTATGTTATCAGTATATGTTATAGTTAAAAAAAATTAATTTTTATTGAAAAATATATTTTTTAAATAATTTTGGTACCTAAATAAAGTTTTTGTATGAAATATTTTGTTTTATACAGATAGTAACTAGAAAAATGTGTATAGTAATATTTTATGTTTGTAAAATAATCACAACATATATTGAGGCTTATTTGCGCATAAACATTGACTGGTCAGATACATTTTTCCAAAAGTTTCCACAAGCGTAAAGTCAAATTTTAAAAAGTTATCAAAAATGTTTCTGAATTATAAATTCCGCAAAATTGCAATGTAGGTACCTAGAATAGTAGATGTTTGATTACTAGAAAACTATGTTGGGACAATAAAAATCACACATATCTATTATTGACAACATTTAAAAAATATATATATAAAAGAAATTGATATTTTTTCATAAAATGTATTTATATATTTTTTCGAATAGAAGAATGAGGTTTATGGAGTTTCCGGCAAAGAGTAAATAATGTGGTCTAGTTAGTTTACTTTAAGGATGTTGTTTTCGATTTTCTCAGTAGTATTTGTAATTGAAATAACAAATTATAAACATCAGGATGACATTTGAATTCGGGTTGTCGAATAATATTAAATGATTACTAATTATACCGAGATGACATAATATTATTATTTTCAATTCCAATTGTAATTTTCGAAGCAGCATAAAGAGAAGGACGACAAATTAGGTTTGCCTACCCACCACATTCTGTGACCGCTCAATGTGCTCCCGAAAATCTATTTAAATATGAAAAATGAATGGTAAAGTTAAAAATACTATTCAATTCGGACATTTCACAAGACTGGCATGTGTAGGATTAAATAATAGTATACACGATGATTTAGTTCGGTGTGATATGAAAATAAATAAATAAAATATGAAAAAATATACATTTTATTCGATAAACACACAACATAAAACATTGTATACTCACCTCATATGATATTTTTATCGTTCGATCATCGTTCATTGTACGGTGTATCATGTTATATTGACCGACACGTTCTGCTATATATACATCATAATGCGATCGTCCGGGTGAACTGTCACTCGAAGAAACGGTGCAAGTTCTGTTTTCCGTTTTATGGCGGTGTAAAGGTAAATTCAGAAGAAAAAAAAGCACAAAAGCCTTTTACGACCGTAAACGGTACGTGTACGTTATTTTAGTATTTCACTCCCCTTTTCAAACTGCAACAGTGTATACATTTAACCGATGTCGATTTTACGACTTTTTTTTTTCTCTTGCGGCATGAGGGATTTTGAGGTTTAAGATCATAAAATAGTTTTATGAACTAAAGATCGCCAGTGACCATCACCAATCACCAACAAAATTCTTTCTAAAATTTTAATTCGGCATTTGTAAATTTTCTATTCTATATCGTAGGCTTTCAGTTTCTATGAGCGATTTCAAATGCTAATGT
The DNA here is from genome assembly GCA_025469235.1 of Pemphigus obesinymphae. Lineage (NCBI taxonomy): Eukaryota > Metazoa > Arthropoda > Insecta > Hemiptera > Aphididae > Pemphigus > Pemphigus obesinymphae. The sequence goes on from JAIPRL010000831.1 coordinate 99,809, forward strand.
CATTATTTTGAGTCGTGTTTAAACAGTCACGTTGAGTAACACAAGAGTCATTGATGGTAATACGCGTCATAATGGAACTCGGAGGATATATTTTCTTTTCGTCGGTAATTTCAATCTGTGATAACTATAGGGAACGGATTTATATGAATATGTATATATATTTATTAAAATAAACTACTTGAAATCTGATTAGAAATGTTCACGTTTTATTTTAATAAAATAACATCGATTTCATTTTGCATATTTTACATATTTTTAATTTTTTTTCAACTTGTCTTGCATAATATTTAATGTATATTTGTAATTTTTTTGTGCATATTTTGATTTTTTAATGCATATTTTTGTTTTTAACATATATTTTTACGTGTTTTTATTTCCAGCTATAAACATTTGTGAAATTCTTGAATAATAAATATTTTAAAATTACAAGTAAGAACTCTCCAGACTATAATAAAGTAGACTTAATCCGATGAAATGTGTACGATTGATATAATTTTTAATTATTAATAATAATATTTTACATATCTAATGCATATTTTATAACATATTATAGTATTTTTGAGGGTATATTTTATAGGTATATTTTGAGGGTTTTTTGTGTATATAAATCCGTTCCCTAATGATAATTCTCATAGAAAACTTAAAACTTTTCTTTTTTTTATTCCTTTCATATTTCCTGGATAATCTATTTATTTTAGGAGGTGCCTATATTATTATAGGCCCATGGATAAGCTTACTGAATTCCTAGTTTTTTTCATTTTTTTAAAATTTTTAATTCTTAACTTCTATAGTTCAAATACGTATAGTCCGCAATATACAAGTTACAAGAATAAAAATCACAATAATTCCATGAGCTATTGTCAAAACGTACCCGTCATAGAACCTACACATGATGTAACTTAAGAAAATTAAGGATGATGTATGAGGAACATATTATGTGCATTATTGGGTTATATTTTATAATTTATGATGTTTGGTAATTAGTAGAAAAGATTTAGGTTTTTTGGTTCTTTTTTCAAGGATCCTAATTATTATAATTATATTATTATTACAATTATTGCAAAATATATATTATACATGTACACTAAAAATACGTAATAATTATTCTATGATATGTTATAATGTAAATATAAGACATATTGCGTTAGACATTTTAAAAAATTACCTATAAAATTAATAAAATAGTTGTTCAAAATTATAACGAAATACAACATATATTTTAGGAGGAAAATTGAAAAACATTATCTATATAGAAACAAAAATGAATAAACCTTACACAATTAATTATGTAGAAAAATATGAAGATCATATAATCTATTCACTTTAGTAGTAAGAAAAAAATTAATTATCGATAATTTATGCATTATAAACTAGTGAAGTTAATATATTAATTTTAGAATAGCTAATAATAATATTATGTCAGGCGTACATCAAAAATTAAGCGTCGAAAAAAACTTTAAAAATTAACCTATTCACATTTGTGTAATGTGAAAAAGAGAAGAATGGTGTTAAATAATAATCCTTGGATATTAGTTTAATTAAATATAAATTCGGGTTTTTCTCCTTTGTATTTCATAAAATATTATTTGTAGATTTTTCTGTAATCATTTGACTAAGAAATTTTATTCAATCGTCTTATGTGTGTAGGCAATTTCAGGTGGCAAATTTTGTCATGATGTACTTTGATCAAGTCATTTTTATACACTTTGGTAGGAATGAAAATTTTAAATATATAAAATTAAATTCAATGTACAAACGGACCATACAATTACAATTTATTTAAATATGGTATAAATGATTTCAAAATTCAATATTTTTTTTAATTATTTAATAAATAAATTAAAAATTAAATATTTAAAAAATAATGTTTTAGAAATTTACGAAATATTTTATATTTCTCATAGGTATTATTTCTATGGAGTAGAACTTTTTCTTCAATAATGTTACAGATTGATACAATTTAATTGTGTTTTTATAAAAGCTCTCATGGAACAATAAATGGTTGTATTTGGCCCAGTATCTTTTTAAACGATGCGATATCATTTATTATAATATTTAAAAAAAAAACATACTCACAAAATAGCATTTTTGGGGTTAGGACTGTTACGAATTAAATATCTGTTGAAATCACTTATATATTGTTTCTATGCATTTTATAATAATATTGTTAAAAATAACAAGGTTTTAAACATATTATTTTATTTAAATTAATAAAAAAATTATATAGAAGTGTATATAATTTAAATATAGATGTATTACGAAAATTTGTTATTATTAAATATATCAAACACATTAATCGAAAAATATAATGTGTTTATAAAAAACTACACATCCAAATATTTATATTTGTAAGACGATAATTTTTATATTCATTGTATTTGTACTGGACAATTTTACACATAATGTAATTATACTAATAATAAAATATAAATAAAGAATAAAGTAAAAATACAGATTGAAGATATTATATGATTATCGTTGTAAATGTTTTTTTCTGCTTGTGCGTAAACACTAAACGTATATTTCATTAAAATTATACAATAGAAAATGAGATAATAATTTAAGACTTACTGGAGAGTCCACTTCGTATGAATATGAAAAGCTAATGATATTTTGCAATAAATTGTGTATTTACATGTGTATTTTTGCATGTGATTCGTCAAATCACCTTCTTGAATAAAATATTTAAGACAGACTTGTAATTCAAATGGTTTTTCTGTTTCTCCCGTGTGAATTCGCATATTTGTCGTCAAATGGCTATTTAGAATAAAAGATTTAAGACATACTTGAAATCTAAATGGTCTGTCTCCTGTGTGAATTCACGCATGTGTCATCAAATTGCACTTTTTTAATAAAAGATTTAAGACAGACTTGACATTTAAAAGGTTTTTCTCCCGTGTGAATTTGCATATGTGTCGTTAAATCGCCCTTTGGAATAAAAGTTTCATGACAGACTTTACAGTTTACATTCAAATGGTTTTTCTTCTGTGTGAGTTTGCATGTGTATATTGATATACCAGTTCTCCGGGAGTGATTTAAGACTTACGTGACCATTCGTGTAGCTTTTTTTGTGTTTTCTCAAATTGTGTTTAATTAAACTTATTTTCAGAGAAAACGATTTAAGTCAACGATCGAATGTATAGCTTTTCTCCATCTTGTTGGTCTCCAATGATTTGTATGATTTGTTGTTATTTGTTATATAAATATTTGTATTTATATAACGTTTTAAACAAGGTAAATGACCGTTGATAGTCAACATATTTATAATGCGATATATTGTTTAGCTTAATATCATTCGTATGATAAATATAACAGAAATGTAATCGTATATTGTTTTCTAAAAAAAAAAACATATGCATTTAATTTGCAATATTAAATATGAAACAAATCATATATTATATTATATATTTATATTTATAGTTATCAGTTTTCCGTTTGTTGTATACATTTAATATGTAGTTAAACAATAAATTCATACTAGTATGTTTCTGGGGTATCTAAATTTAAAAATTCCATTGTAGGATATTACTGCATCGATCGAAACATAATAAGAACCCTTTATTTGATTATAATTATTATTTTTTTATTTTGAACCTGTATTATAATATAATACAATTTCATATGTTTTATTAATTACAATATAAACGATTTTCATATTTTCGGGTTATTAAAGTTCAGAAAGTTTAATTCATCATAATATGTTACGATAAAAGTACGAATATCGGTTAAACCTAGGATTTACCGGTAAATCCTAGGTTTCACCGACTACTGTTGGTAAATGTCCAAAATTCCAATTGATTTCGGTAAAACCTAGGATATACAAAATTGTTTGGTCAAACCCCGAATGATTTTTGTAGTTCGGACTTTTACAAACGAGATTTGGTAAATCTTAGGATAAACCATCAGTGTTAGTAAAAGTCCGAAATTTTTTACCAATTATGTTATTAATTATTATTACGTGATTTTTTTCGTATATTATTATTATTGAGACAACAAATTTATATTATTATTATATATTACGGCAAAAATATTAAAAGTTATTAAAATATTAAAAGGTTAAAAGTGAAAAAAAAAATATTGTGGTCCATTTAGCAAGTACACTGAAAAAGGCGTGGCAGTCAATGTGTTAATTATAAATAATTATTATTATTTAAGTATATTATAGGTACATTAATTACCAGTATATTATTTTTATTATGTGATTTTTTCTCTCTTGATTTATAATTTTATTCGTATATATTATTATTGAGACAACGAATTTATATCATTGATTATTATTATCGATCGATTTTGGGAATTTTCATTTCGACTTTAATATAAATCATGATAATGGAAGGCCTTGACACGTCATGTACCTAATATACGGAATAAGTATTATGATGATACGGAACAGGTTTGATAATTAATTAGATTGAATAGGCCTTTTGAAAATAATATTGTAAGCCGTATTCATTTTACGATTGTCGCGAATAGTATATGATTTTCAATATGTCACTTAAAGTACGGTTTTACGAACTTTTAAATGTTATATATATAATTTTATATATCCTAGGTTTTACCGAAATTAATTGGTAAATGTCCTAATTTTGGACATTTGCCAACAGTAGTCGGCGAAACCTAGGATTTACCGGTAAATCCTAGGTTTAACCGGTATTCGTACTTTTACCGTAACATATATATATATATACTCCACCCGGACGGGAATGGACTGAACTCAATGGAACCTAGTGTGTGTGTGTGTGTGTGTGTGTGTGTGTGTGTATGTGTGTGTGTGTGTGTGCTCGCTCCTCAATGCCGTATAATAATATTGTTTATATTGTTATCGTCGTCGTCGTCGTCGTGGTCGGCCGCAACTGTGCCAGGCGCGACCGCGGGGCCGGCCGGCGCGTGTCATTGTCGTGCGCGGAAATTAGGTTAGGCCGTTTTCGCGCGCGCCGCCCGCCGTCTGCCCGCCGCGCGTACAAACGCCGGCCGGCGGCCAGTGAAAGTGTCGTTCGTTGCACGCGCGCGCCCAAAGTCCGTTGAACCCGATCGCCCGGCCGCGAAATTTCGAAACGTGTCACCGTCGGCGCATTTAACGTTTCCCCCCCCCCTTCTCTCTCTCCCCCCCCCCGACGTCCTCATTCCTTCTGTTATGAATCCGACCGTTCTGTGATAACGATAAGAAACATTACCCTTACGCTGCCGTTTTATTTTTATGACGACAACAGAGGCTATTATTTGCAATGACCTAGTAGCTATATTATTTCAACCACGAGCGTATATATTTTTTCCAGTGAAACACCACATATTTTTTAGGTCGAATTCGCACATCTCATAATGTGTGTGTGTTTTTTTTTTATCAGCATCCGAAATAAGTCGGTGACCGAAGTCTTTTGAGAAATAATAAATGTTAATTAATTTATCGCAAAAATATTCCGCCTGCTGCGGAATTTGGCGTTCGCTTTCTAGAAGATACCAAGTTTTTACGCACATAAAGTGTTTCTGCGTTATGTGTTGACAAAATAGATACCTAAGTAATATTGAAAAATGTATCGAACTCAATATTCTCAGATTTTTATAAGAACTCGAACCTCACCCGAGAGTAAAGGGTTTCATACGACGCACGTAAATTGAATTTAATAGCGATTTTCAAAAATATCATAATAATATAATATGGGTGTATTAAAATATAATAGATACCTACTCCGCGTATGTGAACTCGATCGGACTTATTCGTTCTATAATGTGATAACATAACAATATTATGATGATACGGTCGGATTCATAGTATGGAAGGAATGAGGACGGGGGAAATAATGTTAAATGCGTTGACGGTGACACGTTTTGAAATTTCGCTAAACTAAACGGCGCTCGAAACGGACGAAAAACTCTCACTTTTGAGTAACTCAATTAATGTAGTATTTAATTAACTTACTTAACGAAAAAAAAAATTCGGTGGTTAACAGTACTGGGTAAGTTACTTTTAAAAAGCAACTATGTTACGTTACTAGTTAGCAAATTGAAATGTAACTAGATTACTTTTTCGTTACCTAAATACAAAAGTAATAACGTTACATTACTTTTTCAATTCAAAAGCAGCTAATTACGGTGACGTTACTCTCAACATTTTTAAATACGTAAAAATGAAAACAATAAAATAAAATGTCAAAAATATCTTAATTTTTTACTGATAGTCGTCAGTCGAATATTATAAAATTCAATATCATGTCTACTCCAACTTATACTTTTCTACTATCTACTTATTGTCGGCAATCAATTTTAGATGAATTTATTAGGATAAATTGTATTTTTATTTATACATATGTAACGCGTTATTTTACAAAGTTACTTACAGATAACCAACGCAGTTATTCTTACGTCACTAAAAAAATTAAATAACGAAGTTACTATAACGTTACTCGAAAGTGTAACTACGTTACAGTAACGAATAACGTCCGTTACGTTACTACCCAACATTGGCGATTAACTATTATTAAATAAATAAAATAATAATAATAAATAATTAAATAAATTGTAAAAAATTAAAAAGTAATAACGCCTACGAATAGTATAATAAAATAAAAGAATACACATTAAATGTTACGTTGGTGGTGTTAATACATATTAACGTCGTCATCCTATACATCTATATGTTATTCGATGGCTACATCTAAAATAATAACATGTAATGTGCTGTTCTCGGGCAGTTTAATCCATTAAAAATGAAGGGAATTCTTAACGGCACTGTAAATTTTATTGTGTTATCTGAAACGAAAATGTTCACGATGTGCGCTCAGGATTTATATACGATTCTCCAAGGCTGGGCAAGTTAACGATATGTTTTAACTCGTTGAGTTAAGTCGATTGAAAATAATATAAGTTAAGTTAAGTTAAAAGTTACTCGTATATTTTTTATCAACTTTTATAGTTAAAAGTTAACTTTGAAGAAAAAGTAACTTAACCTAGTTAAAAGTTAAAATTTCCTAATTAGGAAAAAATATCGATATACCTATCATATCGTAAAAAGATAAAAAAAAAAGGATGGTTATTCTTTACGCTCAAAAAAACTACTGGGAACTTTTTCTGCCAGAAAAAGTGTATACATACATGTAAAAATTTAAATAAAACACGTCGTTTTAAAACCCATGCATAAATAAGAAATCAGAAAATAACTTCTGCCAAGATACCTACATTATTGTTTGATTCACACTAAGGTAGTATAAAATAAACAGTACCTATCACTTCAATATATTTTCTATACTGAATAGACATGAATATCAGCCTCCGTGTAGTTAGACCGGGCTCAGCCCAATATTCGTGAACGGCCAAAGTCGCGGCGTGTGCGTGAGTGGTACATCGATTCTTAACGATTACGTATATGCTATTCTGCCCTCATAAGCTAAAACGCCGTAAGTCCGAAAAAAATGAAAAATGAGTTAGCTACGGCATCTGATAGGCATACCAATTTTACACATTATCTGCAAAAAAAAATAATAGCCTAAAAATACATTATATAGGCAAATAAACACATTTATTGGTTTTTGGTAATGCCGTAAATAATGAAAAATACGAGTTGTACTAAGTAACAACGCCGTATCATACATTTACTGAGCATAAATGCCGTAAATATTTTTATAAATACGGCATTTTTGCTTAGTACGTCAAAGATACGGCGTTTTGGTTTATAGTAAAGAAAGAAATTATAAATATAAAAATATGGTCGTAAATTAAAAGTTTACCTTGTCGACAATCATGACACTCGGATAAATATCGTTATATAAATATGAATGCATTTTAATAAGTACGTAACTGATAAAATATGTTAAAAATGATATTTTCTAGTACATTTAAACTTAAAATATCGCATTCATCTGACATACGGTATTCTTCTTCTCTATGAACAAGATATCTATAATTGATAAAAATACTAAGGATAAATGTAAAAAAAAAAGTAAGTTTCATTATTGAAAAATGCATTTTAACCGGCTGAATTTGATTCCATTGAATTTTTAAGGAAAAATCGCATAAATAAACACTTGAAATTCCGTGATAAGTATTATGCACGAGGTCGCATGATTGTTTGAAAATGTGTAAGCTAAAAACTCGTTTTTCTCGAAAACGTTTTTTTTTTTTTCTCTCGGATTTGCGGCATTTTAGCTTATGAGGGCAGTATACCGCAACAGTATTATATATAATATACCATATACCAGGTACATATATGTATCATCATATACACATTATGTACCGTATTCATAATAAATTATTAAAAAAACGGCGGCGGGCGGTCGTAAAAATCGCCCAAATCGTCTTCTGTACACATACCCATACTATATAATATAATACGTATAGTATACGTGTACACCTCCACTCTTGTAGCGCTCGCGCCGAGTCGTGACCGCAAATTCGTTTGGACGGGCGACGACCGTTTACTGTTATTTTACGCGCGGCCGAGGCCTCGTGTCGAAAGTATATCGCGTACATATATGCCATACAACGACGTCGCGTTATTATAACGAGCTGTAAGTACCGTTTTAGATTTTTTTTTTCTTTTTCTTCTTCTTCTTCTTCTTCTTCTTCTTCTTCTTCCATTTCGCCAGTCGGTCGAGTTTCTCTCTTTGTACGTAAGTACATAAAATGTACGCAATGTGCATATTATTATATATTAATGAAACGTGGCCGGTGGGTGGTGGTGTGTGTATATATATATATATATATATATAATATATATGAGCACATCGGAAGGGGTAGAGACGATTCGAAAAGTTTATTTCCCCTCCCCGCCCACCACTATATCAACGCAAGATTCCCCTCCCCTCAAAAAAAAAAACGTATTTCCAAATCGTTTCGAATAAAAAATAATTGACATTGTACATGCATGAAAAAATAAACAGATATGACAGCGACTTACATGTTTTGGTTCAAATCGCGCAATCATGGTGGACGCTTTTCTCCGCTTATCATGATTTTCGTTATCTTATTTTATTGCCGCTTTTTTTTTTTTTTTTAAACAAATTTACTATTAAGCATATTTCATAATTTGTTAATTAATCTTTAATTCGAATAAATATCATGCCACTCTGTGTATTTAGTGATTGTTGTAAGTGGAAATAGACGTAAAGGTATTGTAAATAATTCCAAAATACATTTACGTAAATTTCCTAAAGATGTAAAGTTGCGTGAGAAATGGTTCGAACGAATTAAAGAAAGATTCAAACGTACAAACCGTGAATTTTGAATCCGGTACGTTATAATAACGATTATAATATTAATTTCACTATATATCATTATGTTATAGTTAGGTAATTAAAAATAATAATTAATGTACCTACTGTAAAAATATAGATTTAAGAATTATACTTTATACTTACCCTTAATTACGTAAATAAAAGACTATTGAAGAAAATTGACATAATAATACTCAACAAATAACGAAAACAATGTAATTATCACACATACTATCTTAAATCATGCACCGGTCTACGGAGAAAAGAACATTGACAATATTTGGAGAAAAGCAATATGGCGGTACTTTTGCTTATCACAAAGTTGCCAGCGTACCAGCTGTTTATTTTGTCATGATTTGTACATACATAATATAATATGTACTCGTATATACGAGATGGATATGGGACGTGTTCAGGCGCACGAAATTTTATCCATTCAACAATATTTCATATAGATAACGGCTAAGATGATAGCTTACCTATATCGTATGCGTCGGTCAAATGTCCAGACATACTATAAGTATATATCTATAGCTGCAGCATTTCAATTATTCAACGGTTTCGGGTCAATAAAAATTAGGAACCTATATATTATTGATTCCGTATATAAATTTAAATGTATCCGTTCTACGCGATACCGTGGATTATTATTATTATATTTCACTACCGCGCATAAAACAATATTCCTATATAATATTATTCAAACTTTAATTGATACCGACGCGAGATTGTCGTCCGTATTATCATTATTATGTCGAGTATACGCGAATAGATTCCGATTTTCATTTAATTTGTTAATTGTTCGTGTAATGTAACCGAATAACGAAATCGATCGTTAGAATAATAATACCTAATTATCTCTTCCGTTATCAATATAGGTATACAGTGAAACCTCCCTTAACGGACACCTCTAAATAGTGGACACCTCCAAATAGCGGACGTTTTTTCGGGGACGGGGACATTTTCACTATTTATGTATAGGAAAACCTCTAAATACAGGACACTCTAAATAACGGACACTTTTAGGACATTGCTATTAATGATTT
>JAIPRL010000832.1:0-109805 GCA_025469235.1 Pemphigus obesinymphae
GGTAGGTACTGAGTAGGTATATAATTAATATTAAGAGTTATGTATACTACACCGAAGCTACGCTCAGAATCGTTTTATTGAATGCAATGATTTATCATTGCTTTCAAATGCAATACATCCACCAAGATTATCCTGCCTAGTAGTGAAGTGAATCCACCCATACTGACACCCGACGAGCGAAATGCTTCCACCACCTACTGAAGGGCTTTTTTTTTTTAAATTTTGAAGAGGGATAGAAGACAGAAAAGATAATACTTTTATTTAAATAAATAGATTAGATATTTTTCACATGCGATACAAATATAAATATAATACTATCAGACTTAATCGGCTTCTTCCGTGAAAAATTTTGTTGTAAAATGCTTTAATAGCTGGTGTCTATGTCATTAAAGAAATTTTCTCTGAAAATGCCAGATTTCTACATGCAGTTATACATATGCAAGGCGTAGAATACAATCCCACTTTCCCCATCTTCCTTCTCATCCTTATAAGTTTAATTTTAAAAAATCCTTTCTTAATGGGTCTTTAAAAATATATCATTAAATAAACATTCTCTAAAAATTTTAGCTTACTATGATCAGAAGTTCGGGTTTGGCGTTAAATACAAATTGAAACCCAGGTCCCTACTTCTCTTCCTTCCATTTAAAGGTTGGATTTCCAAAGGGTCTTCCATAGTAAGCATTCATATCAATAAATGAATATTCTCTAGAAATTTCAGTTTTCTATGATATATAGTCTGGACTGGTCGTGGATGATTTATATATATATATATAAATTACACGGCTAAAATATCTCAGTAGTTAAAAACTGGAAATCGGTATAAACTTGTATGAATGGTTAGGTAGCCAACTCGCTAACGCGTGTATGTGATATTTTGGTGTAGTAATAGGTCGTTTCTAAATGACGAGATAGAAATTTCTTTCTTATTTCTATCAGCCATCGCCATGGGGAGAAAACGTTATCGTAAAATACTCCAGAGCGGGGAAAGAAAAATCGTTCAGTTATTTTTTTTCTATTCCCCTCCCCCTTTTTTTGTAATTCAATGTTGCATTTAAATGTTTTCATAATGTTTTTGAAAAAGGTTGATACAATATGAAATCGACCATATTGATGCAATGCTGCATTTCTTTGTCAAGGATATATTGACCAAATATTTTGACAATTAACATAGAAAAGAAATATAACACACATATTGAAAACATTTTAATATTTGACTATTAAAAAAAAGTTTTTTTTCAAAATTGACAGTTAGATTTCTGTTACTTCAATCCCATGGTATTTGTTAAATATTATAATTATTATTATATAAACATACATAAACCTATTTATATGTGAAAAATAAAAAATACTGCTTTAATTTTTTATTAGTAATAAGTTCAAATTCTAATATAATTTTTCCGAGCTGTTTCTTTTATAAATATTCGAAATATTCAAAAATTTTACATTTATGTATTCCTGTTCCAATAAAATATTTTGAAAATACTAATATAAAACGTTTTTTTAATTTCAAATACTTAACTAAAATATATTTGTATAATATTTCATAGTAGTTCTGCTTTTCTTTACAATGATCAATATTATTTTAAAAATCAGAACATTTTTCTGAAAATATTTTCATCATATTTGTGAAATATTTTAATGTTGTGTGAATATCTATGTATAAAACCATAACCAATATAATTCCTTAATAATATTTTTCATTGCCCACAAATATATTTCGCAATATGACTCATTTATAGGCATATTTGATAGCGTAGTGGAGAATCAAAAACCGAAATCATTTAAAAACTTTAAATGCATTTTTTGTGTACCTCCAGATGTTTTCGCATATTTTAATAATTACTATTATTTTAAATACATACCTAACTTAACCTTAAACTATATATAAGTGAATACACCCACAAAAAGTTAGACAGACTTTGCAACTTGATTTATGAGAACTACAACGTAATTAATATATTTTAATTATCTACCCTGTAGCAGCTGTCCCTCCTTGTAGAAGTCGCACACTCTCGCGGGTAATGTTTTATCGTTTTTTTCTCTTTTCAATGTTGAAAAAAGTATGTTTAAACGTGGAACTTTAATCAAAAGTCATCTGATATATAATTTTTTTTTACAGAATATTCAAAATTCAAACTACGATGTTAGAAAAATTACAATTCCCATTGCAGTTTTTGAGTTTAAGTCATAAACACACGAGATTAAAATATTTATATGCATTTTATAATAACCATTATTAGTACCAATTTTTCTGTTATCATTATAATTATCACTAAAGGTATTTATACTGTATTATAATTTATTATCATATTATTATGGTACACATTTTATTAGTGACCAATTAATTGGTATTTTTTTGAAAAAACTAAGATATTTTTAAAGTGATATTTGTTTCAAACAATGTATACAATTTATACAAATCAATACATGTTAGAATTAGGTATCTACCTAATAAATAAAAGTAGCAGTTTTTATAAAGTCTTAGAAAATACATTATCTAAATAAAAGTTACAAACAACATAATACTTACAAAAATAAACTATAAACAAAACGTAATCCTTTATAATCTATGTATATTTTAAAATACACAATTTAGATTAAAATATTATGGAGAGTCTAAAACATTATATATAAAAAATTGTACACGTAAAATTTTAATAAATCAAGTAAAAGAGAGAACAATTTTTATAAATACTTAAAAATATTATCTGTTCTGACTAAAAACCCTATAATAACTATTATTATTGTACCTTCAAAAATCATAAAATTAAAATTAAATATAAGTTATATTATTTATCAATATTGAAAATAATAATCATGATATAAATGTCAAATTATAAAACTAATAGCAAGATGTTAAGAAAACGATATATTATCACTTCAAATAAAATTACCACTAATATAAAATATATTTTATTTTTATTTATTATTATTAATACTATTGTTTATTCCATTACGTCAAATTAACACTTAAATGAAATCTCTAAAACTTGTCATGGTCGTGATAATGGAACAATAAGTACCCTTTGTTTGTATACATGATGGGGTGTAAGTAACTTCGTAATTTTAAAGGTTTATAAAAAGAGAAAGAGTATTATAAAAGTTATACACAATTTAATTTTATATTTTATTGAACGTTTTTTATTTTATTTCAAGTAGTTTAAAAAGTAATTCGTTGTAAATGATGACCCAGATTGTCCATAATACAGTATTTTCGTAACTAAATTAAATTCCACGTTCAACAATAAAAGTTTACTATCACTGATGAATTCAACAAAATTGTCGAAGAATGACAGCATTTTTCCAACTTTTTGTTTGTTTATGTATACTCAATAGGAAAGTTTTTAAATTTAGTTATAACACTAATTGTACATTTCATAATCATAGTTTGTCATAGGTGTATCATTTATCATCGGCCAAGAAAACAAATTTGTATGGACTTTATTTTATAAATATAACGAATAATAGTATATTTTATTTTTAAAAAATGTTCTTAAACTGATTTATAAATTTTATATTCTGGATATAACCAAAATTGTATTGATGTATTGATTTTTCATAATGAATTTATGTATACTTTCTTATGTAGAGGGCCGAGTTTTTGGTTAAAAAACTTTCTGGTAGAAAATTCATTCTATATAACTGAAGTATTGAATAAATGATTTTGTGATTTTTTTTTTTTTGTAGTTTACCTAATGGTAAATAAATACACTCGTATATCATATGACATACTTGGTATCGTATATGTCATTTTATGCAGTGTATTGATATTTATTTATTAGTAAAAAAGCCTTCACATGCAATACAATATAATAATATCCTAGGCAGTTTATATAGTAATATAGGCAGTTCGAGTATAAAATTTGAATTTTTTAAAATTCATTATATATGGAATGTGTTATACGAGTACAGTAATAAGCGTTAATGTGTATGAACTATATAGTCATTTGAAAACTTCAAAAATTATTGTATATTAATAAATAATTAATAAATTAATATTTTAATATTATCTTAAATTTGCCCTCTAAATCTACTAGTTTAGTAGTGGAAAATGCTAAAAAAGAAATTTTTTTTTTCAAGTACTTCCATTGGTTCGATTTAAATTTTGTTCAAAGATTTGTATTTATTAAACTTTATACTAGGTTATATTGGAAAAATGTTTGATCTTTTACAACTTAATAAATATACAATATTGAAAAAATTATTTTATTGTTTTTTAAAAATAATTTTGATTTTGTTGAATTACGAAAACGAAAATTATTTTTCCTTCATAACCCGGAAAGTGGCATATAAATTCATACATACATTCAAGACAGTAATCGGACATCGGAAAGTACGTTAACTACTCTTCCACTTATCAGTCTAAAACTATAAAAATAATGGGGTGCTCCAACAGCCTTAATAAAAACTGCCCCTGCCTATTACAAATCATGTCTTCGCCACTGACATATCCCTATTACATTGATATATGTACAAACTACACATAGTAAGATTATGTTAGGTTAAATGTTTCACTCATATAATTATGTATGCTAAGGTTATAACGGTTCCTTTAAAAATATTCAGTCGTGGACGCCCGACGTATCGAAATAGTGTTAAATCAGAAATTACTATTATCAACTGTACGGTATAGCGCGCATACTTGCAGCCACATATTATACGCACTGCAGTCGGTTCGTTTGACATGTCAATATGTCATGGACTTTCCATTTACTTATCATAATAATTGCGAAAATACAAAGAGCAATAAACTACACAAACTTGCATTGTTTTAAATGCCACATAATTCTTGGTTAAATCTTCACGAGAATACAAATGCATAAAGTGAAAGTACCGAGCAGTCAATGACACCTAAAGGAAAACATTTATGTATACAGGAGGAACATATCATAAATATATATATATATATATATTATTATACATAAATACTATAATATATATATATATAGCTAAACGCTATAGAATAGTTATAATATGGTATTATATTATTTGAACCTATTGTAGTATTATAAAAAAAAAAAAATACAAATACAAATTATATCTACCAAATATCTGATGATATTTCTATAGGCATAGTAATTCGATTTTCTCATCATAAAATTGCTATACGTATATTTAATAATGAATATTAATCACAAAGAAAATAATCTTAATTATCACCGTGACAAGATGAATTTATGTTTTTTTTTTTATATCCCAAATACCTGCACTTATTAGCTAGGTATGCATGCCTACGGTGAATATAATACTAATATGGATATTTTTGTAGGAATTTACCAGCTAGGAATTAATACAACATGCAAGTGAATACATATAGAGAAAGACGTCATAACGCGAAAAATAATTATTTAACAATTAATTGACCCTATTCGTCGGATTTTGGTCACGAAAGATCAACATAAATAATTTAATGAAAAAAATAATTTTATTAAAATATATGAGTACCCACACATCCTTTAAGTCATAAATAATTACCAAATAAGGTCTTGGTATAAGGGTCTAATCCAAGAAGAGGTGGAATGGATACAATAGTAAAATAGGATATAATACATCCGATTTCTGGTCATTTGGAATCTTCTTTTTTTTTTTTTTTTAGGAGTAATCATATAATTTTTATTTGTAAAACGAGTATGTATTATTTATTAATAATAATGTATAATTTATAGCGTACCTATTTATTCAATTTTAAGTTTATACTAGTGTTGGGTAATAATAACTACCTATCGATATGTTCGATAGTCTTATTTCAACCGAACTATTCGATAGTCGAAAAAATATTGGTTTATATTGAAATATTCTATAATTTCGAATAATATCGAAAAATGTTCGATGAATATAATTATAGGTATTTTCAATTTTTGGATTAATAAAATTATTCGGTATTTTCGATATTATTCAATAAAAATAACTATATTATATACTATTATATATATACTTTAATAAGGAACTATTATACATTTATCTATAAAACAACTGAATTGTTTTAAATCAAACTTTTCGATAGTTCGTTTAAATTATCGAATAATTTTCGATAATTAAAAGTATCGATAGTGTCCATCACTAGTTTATACCCTATTTATAGATATATATTATGAATTACAATATAGGAACCTATTTTTTTTATTATTAAAGAAAATATGAAAAGTATAGTAAATTAAAACAAATGTATAATAAATTTTTAAATAAAATAAAAAAGAAAACAAGTTATGGTCAGTAGATACATATAGTAATATAAACTAAGCATTAAGATGTAATAACTATTGATAAAATATATTTTGATATACATTCATAGATGCCTCACTACTTAAAAAATCACTGAAACCATCCCTATTACGTACATATATAGCTGCGTATGTAATATACTTATGGGATTATATAAAGTTATGCATTAACTATAGATGTTTAAAAAGTAATTATTATATTATAGTATCTATATTATCCAATTATAAGTTATCACTTTAGGGTGAATAATTACTTCGAGTTCATTATACGCATTTCAATTGTATTATGTAATAATATTAATTTAAATTCTAGTATAAAATTTAATAATTAATAATAAATAAACGAAGTTAAAATTTGAAAATAATAATTATATGTAGTCAAATTTATAAATTTTAAAGCAAAATATAAACTGAGTTATGTTAATAGTTTTCTATTCTAAATACCTATAAGCTTTAAACTTAACGAGATTAATTAATTAATGTATTACCTATTGAATTTTAATAGAAGACCTTTGATATAAACTAATTTAATCGTATACTTGAATTTATTTATTTATTTCCTTTTTTTTTTTTTTTATGTTATTATTTTTAAATTAATTTGCACATATTTACGGTTTATTTATTAGATACTTACGGCATATATACAAAAGAGTAACTTCGTAAAAATTCAGAAGGACAATTTTTTCAAAAGGCTGCCAATATGCGCCTGATAATAATACAATTCTGTTTGACCTAAGCCAGCTTTTCGATTAATGTATCCTTTAAATTATTCAATATTTTATTATTTAGTTAATTGATTATTATTAAGAGTATTTTTTGGTTTTCAATATATACCATTTGTCTAAATCTAATTTAATATTTTTGAGAAAGTGGAATGAAAACTTTTTAATATGAAAGAGTGGGGAAATATGTTATTTCGATGTATCAAGAACAATTACTAAGGTCAATTAATATCGTGAAAATGAATGATGTGCACTATTAGTAAATATTAAATTGGGTATATACTTTTTTTTTACATTTTTAAATAGGGCAGGGTGTAAATTTGTAACAATTGCTCCTCCGAAACGCTTTAAAATGATTTATTTTGTCTATCCAATTAATTGGATTTCACTCACTCTTTTAATGGAGGTCAGGTAGCAATTTTTTCGAGTCAGAGAGCAATATATATAACATAGTTTTAGTTAAAAAAAAATAAGCTTAACGCCTTTAACGGCCACCCCCAATAAGGACTTTTTTTTATTTCCAAACTTTTTTCCCATAGGATATATAGCTGGCTATAGAGTTCTTCAACAAATTTAGGAGCAAAATAAAAAATATGATTGTTTATTTCTTTAAGTGCCCCCCTCCGCCCTAAACAGTTCTATATTTAAATTAATTTTATTTCAATAATATTAATTGTTTTTTCAGATAAAATTAGTATGAATTAGTGTTAGTAGGAAGTTGGTCCTTAGATATTATGATGTATTATTATTATTTTTATTTTATAAGAAAATATAGTTAAATAGATCATTACATTCATTTATAAGGCAATTCGAGTATAATATTATTAAAAATAAAATAAATTGATAATAATGACAACTTTATTTATTATTATATTATTATCCTGCGTTTATAAACATTTATCTTTATAAAAGATAATTGTCCTCTACACTTAAAACAATAACTGGGAAAATACCTCTTTAATGTATCAACTAGAATGAATTTATCATAAAAGCATTCTTAACTCCAAAACTCTTTCCAGATATATTTTATCTGTGTGTAGGTACAGGTATAAAAAAACAAATCATAATTATATATAAACAAAGCCAATATATATGTCGTTTCGCTCAGTATCTAAAATAATAATCATACTAAAGTTTATTGCTGAACATTATTTAATATAATGTTTCTATTTCTATTTAAATATTGTGTTTATGACTATGTTTTTGTAAGTTTTAACTACTATATTAATATATTTTATAATGTAGTATAATATACAATTAATAAACGTATTATACGTATTGCACTGATTGTGTCAATATAATTTATATATAGGTACATTTAAAAATTCTTCAATGTTTGTTAAATTCATTATTATTTTACTTTTTTAAGGAGGAACATAGTATAATTAATTATTAAACATACTATAACGTTTCTAATTTGTGTAATGAGTGTTTTTTTCTTTTCTAATAAATTTTTAAAAATGAACTTTTTTTGTTTATAATTAAGGTGATTTCTGTGGATAAAGATAAAAAATTGTCCTTAGTTCGTTCAACCGTGAAAGTTATAAAGTTTTTTATATTTTATCTGCCGTTTCTTTTGATTTTAAATTAAATCGACTGAAAATATTGGGTCTTAAAATCGATACCAATATAAGACACATACTGCAGCATCGTGTATTTATTGTTGTGATGGACTTGGTGCAAGCCCATTATTCTCGCCCAACTGGAAATATGTTGTTGTATAATATTATATATTTTTGTTTCCTATTTGTCGTGTTCATTTACTTATCATTTTACAAAAGATAAAAATAAATAAATAATCAAATACGTAAACATAGTATTAATGGTCATTATGTTGTGGTGTGGTGCCGTGCGATGTATCGGTCACACATCGATGTTTGGAAGACGCGCGTGTATTAATAAATATATTATATAAACGTTAAATTGAAATATGAACTCCAAGTCCTTACAAAACGTATTCGTAAAATAATAGAACCCCTTTGCTCGGGTCATTACAAAATTGGTCAAATTTTATGAGTATTTGACCAAAACTAATAATAATGTACTGTATACTAAATATAAATTATGGAAAAAATTTATAATATTACAAATCTATAGGGATAGCTAGGCATGTATACTTTTCTACAAGGGAGTAAAAATGGGTTTTTAAAGTAGCCCCTACAAAATATAGGTATGTGTACAATAAACCCAAGTTAATTTTCCGAAATCAATATCCCCCCTCATAAAATCGTAAATATGTCACTGTAGACAATGGCTTGTCTTTAACATAGAATACACTGAATGCAACATGCGGTTGTGGTATGACTTTCTTTTTTTGTCTTTGAAATTAAAATATTATTATATATAATATAATGAACTGTAACTCCCTACAGATACCTAATCATTACTACCGAACCACATCAACTACATAATATCGTATAGATAGGTGCCTAGTGCAATACAATAGATCTATTGTTTTTATTTACTGGTTGAACATTATATATTATTCCGTTATGACTTATATTTATTATATTAGGTTTGTATACGGAACAATATGTGGTATACTAATTTATATGTCGGCGTCCGTACCTAGGTATAATGGTATTATGGTCGAGATTATTTTTCATAAACTTGAAAATCTACGGTTATTTAATTTAATATTTCGTACACAACCATATTCAGTAAATAAATAATATTACCACCATATCAGAAGTCCATTGCACTCGTTTCCACCGCCTTCCGAGATCACTAAGTGACTGTATACACAAGTAGTACTGTATTACAGTACATACACATTACTTATATTATTTATATTTAGATACCCATGATGAATACTTAAGGTAACCTACAATGCTTGAACTGTAAATATTTTAGTATATCCTTTATAATATTTTTCCACCAAAAATTGGAAAAGGTAATGATTATTTTTTTTACTAATATTATAATAATGATCACGTCAGGGTTTGAAAAACAATTTAAAACAAATTTATAAAAATAAATTTATTAAAAAATTTCCAATAATTATTATGCCATAAAACAATCTTTAAATGTAAAATGTCACTAAAAATGCGATTACAAGGTCATAAACTGAATAACATACCCAATACCTGTAATAAAAAATAGTATTTATTTATTTTGCATGAATAAGTACCTATACACTAATATTATATACTCTAATGAACAGAAAGGACGGGAACAAATATCCAACATATCAATTATGAAAAAATTAAAATGTATTTTAATGAACTAATTTTTATATTTTTATTTTTATGTGTCTCAATTATATTTATAAGTATAATAATATTATTTTATTAAATATGTTTGTAGTAAATTATATATGATTATAATATTTAGAAATGTAGAATTTGATTAACACAAATTGCTAATTTTTCTTTTACACATTACAATGTTCGTACTACACAGTGTTTATAATTCATATACACAGTACAGTACTACACACAATTTTAGGGGCTAGTATGTAAAACTGTATGTAGTATTGGGAAATTATTATAATATTTAAAAGGTCGAAAAGAGAAATGTGTTCTTAAATTTCTCGATAATTCATTGATAAATGCTAAATATGTTTAAAAATATTAGAAAAATATTGTATATTGGTATAAATTTCGTTTTTCTATAACTTTATATTTATAGAAGTCACCAAAATTAATAAAAACATTGTTAAAACGTTATTCGTTATATAGTCATAATGGAAAATCTAGTATACTCGAGGATAATAATTTTCTGAGTTACTAGATCAGTGGAGTGAGTTTTTATTTTTTTTAACGATAGTACTTACGATAATTTCGAATCTAAAAAATTTTTGACCTATTCGTACTTATTTTAGAAGTTATAGCAACTTGAAGTTTCTTATTGTATTATCTAAAACGACATATTTTATACTGAATTATCGTTTAACGAAAATATCGTTTAAAAAACAAAAAAGTAGAGTGCCCAGTAAACTAAATTTATAGGTACCTAAAAATAAATGACGTCAGTAGGGAACGAAAGCATTTTACTCTAGTAGGATATTATATTGAATTTTAAAACAATAAACCGTTATCAATAAAGACAAAGCAATTATTATAAGTGAAACTCGGTGTAATATAGGTATACATTTAACTATTTTTGTTAAAAATACATTTGTAAAATTATTTTGATAAATATATAATATTACAATACTAAATTACCTACAAAGTTTGTTAAAAATTCAAATAAACAAATATTGAAAAATAACATGTTAATTTTCATATTTACAATAGAATAGCCTGTTTAAGTATTTCCTCACACGTTTATCGAAAAAGACGAAATTCAAAAAATCACCTTTTAAATTATATTCACACTTTCAAGCGGAAAATGTATAGGTGCAATGTGCATATGTAAAGTTTGAATCAAGTATTTTGGTTAAAATATAATGAACACGAAAATGATAATAGTAAACATTAATGTAAGTTCACTAGGTCCGCTGAGAATACATTTAGATAGTTAACCACCTGATAAATAAGAATAGATATATATTATTATTAGAAATTTGTACTTCAATAAATTCTGTTGAAATAACCAATATTTTCTTTATTATACAGTATTTTTTCCTCCGGATTTACATTTTAAGTCACGAAAATGGCATCGATACGATTTTGTTTTTTTTAAAGCTGAGAACACTGAATACCTATCTATAAACTTATAACCGTCATGAATAAATCACTATTTTTTTTAATGTTAATTTTTAAATTTTAATAAAACGAATAAAATTAACTGTACATAAAAGCTAAAACCATAAACACACAAACTACATAGAAGAAAATATATAATTGTAGGTAGTTTTCTAAGCGCAAACAAAGAATTGGAGGTAAAGACATTTTCTAGCTATCTTTAAGTACGTAGAAATGGCTATCGACTGTCGACACTCGGCAGTGGCACATAAAAACGTAATTTATTATAGGTATATTTGGTATATTAGGTATACAATTTAAATATCCATAAATAATAATACAAATAAGCTCTTTGGAAAATAATATTATTGTGAAATTTATTAAGATTCTAAATTCCGCAGGATTACCAAGAATCGGTTGTTTCCTGGAAATTCAATATAATAGTTGTATTCTATAAACATTTGTAAAATAGTAGCCAAAAACTTGTTTATGCCGTTCCATAAACTCGTGTAATCGATGAATAATTTTTATCGTTAAATTCATAAAATATTTATTTATATTTATAAATCTTCAAAATAATTTTTTTTAAAAACATTTTCAATACATTTTAAACAGCAGTGCAGATAGTTTTATCAATATCATCGTTAACCAGGTTTTCAGATCTCAATATCATCAAATTGGTAATTTGAGATTTTACAACTTGTAAATAGATTAACCGTATATTACTCAAACTATATTTAAAAACATTTAAAATTCGATAGTAATTTTTTCGAGTCCGTATTGATGTCTTCAAATATAATGAAATAATAAAACTTATTATATCTACTTTATCCTAGGACTAATGGATAAAATTCCTTCACCTGTATCCGGTCCCACGAGAAAATTAATTTTCTTTTCTTTTTTAAAATTGAAATTACTTAATATTTTATATTTAAAACTCTATTGGAGGAGTCTATATACACTTTTAACTCATTTAATGGAGACTAAACAGGAAACTGAAAAGTTCCACTATGGGTTTGATCATTGAAATTTCATTCGTTTTAAATGTATTTATGATGAACGATAGCTATATGATCATAAAATTTAATTTTTAATAACACATAGGCCATTACATGAATTTTCACTAATCAAATTAACTTTTTAGTGAAATTTAGTATTAAAAAAATTTACTGTTGATGAAAATAACTATTGACAAAGCGTCATTTCAGTGATCGTATTGGTGAATTGACTGGTTTGCGAATCTTTCTGTTGGTGAATGTACGTTTACGAAATGGTCAGGTTTCTAGATATGTATCTAAAGAGTTAATAGAAACTGTTATTTTTTACTCGGCTAAAATATTTATTGAAATATTTAACAGATTTTGTTATCAAGGGAAATATTGGAGCAATGAAGTTTTGAAGAGAAGTATTATATTATTTTTTCACATTTTCCACCCTCACCCTCTAAAAAAAAAACTTTCTTCTGGACGGCTCTGATAAGTATAGGATAGAGAACGTGTATAGTCATATCATGACCAAAATCGTATTGGTCGAATGAGAATGAAAATTACGAGCTTGCAGATTCGCATGCCATTATCGTTCATTACTATTTTTACATTAACTTATCATAGCAACTTCCGTACAAAACGGCACGGTTTTACACAGTGGAATGGATTTAAGTACCAATCGTACATATAAAAATTAATGTTTTACTATGATTTTACCCTTTTTTTTTATCGTATATCGTTATTAGAAATGTATATAATTTATGTTGTAGGTACTAATAGATTATTTTCTATATTCAGTGTATATTTTTATGTTAAATATATTTTTATGTATTTCTAATTTGGGGTGATTATATTCTAATAGTATACATTTAATATTTGTACAAGGGAGTGGAAAATAAAATATACTTACACATTATTGTTTCAAAAATTTGGGAGTAGGTAGGAATATTAGCACCTATTACTTTTTCACTATTTAAAATATAATAAAATGAGTTTAAAATGATTTAAATTTAAAATTGACATCAGCATTTGACGAAAAGTAGATTTTGCAGTGGTTACTCATATGCAGGGGCGACGGAGTAATCTCCCCTCCTATAAAGTTATAGAATATCATTTATTAACAAGTTAGGTATTGATTTAAATATTAACAATTATTTATATTTATATTGTAATGCATTTTAAAAATATTATTATTAAAAGTAAAAATTGGGACGACGTTGACAATCGCCCGTCATAACTATACGATCAAACCCCGAAAACATAGGAGGGAGAATCCGGTAATAATACGGCCGCCGGAGCGATAGGAATCTTCCCCCGACAAGCATGTGGACTACGGAACAATACTGAATAATGAGTATACACTTGTATTTACTGTATTCGTCTTCGTGACGCGTGTACATTTCTATAATTTCTATATTTCATTATTATGTATTTAATTTATTCTATTATTACTGGTGTATATTATATTATTATAACATATAGTAGATGAAAATTCAGTATCATATTCATAAAAAATTGAAATAAAACATCTTGGAAGACCTGTTTAGTGAAATGAAAGATAGACCTTTAAATTTTGAGTATAAACCGTATAAGTTTTATTATTTTGTAATTTTCGGTTTTTGTAAAACGTATTTATATATAAACTTTTTATATTTTAGCTTAATAAATTATGTATCTTTTAAATTGGTACATAATTATTATTGTATTCTATGCTTTTCAAAAGTGAATAGTTTTTAATCGCCCTCCCACTTTCAAAGCCTATGAACCGCCACTGAGTTTTGGTAATATTTTTGAATATACAATATACATATATACAATTATTTTAATACTTTAATTTTAATACCAATCACTCCCCTAAAATAAACAATGTTTAAACATTAGTAAAACATTTTTTGTTGTTTTTAGTTTTTTAAATGAAACAGATAGATTATTATTAACCTACAATAACCAATTTTTCTTAGTAAGTTCTATTCCATACACGAAATGATAAAAAAAAAAAAAATCATAAAATGAAACAAAAAACATAAATGTACTTCTATATAGGTTTTTTCATTGTATAATTTGGGTCATCAAGTATTATTCATGAGAAGGGTTTAGGATATTTGTATATAAAATCTGTACTGAGTACTGGTATGAGGTTCATTTACTGCTCACTCAAAAGTAAAATACTATTTACAGAGGATAATTTCTTAAAGGTAGTCTACAAAATATATATAATAAATATATGTGCTTTCTAAAACTACAATATTTAAAAATTTAAAATTAAAAAAAATAAATAAATAAAATATCTTGATCATGATTACCAAAATGATATTTCAATAAAAAAAAAAACAATACCTATATTTTAGCATAATTCTATGTTGTACGCTTTGGTGGAAAATATCGTAAACAATTCAAATTAAAAATATATTCATAAAAATATATTCTAGTAATAATTTGAGTACGGATTTTATAGTAGTACCAAATAATAACTAAAACAATTTTGAAATAAATCTGTATTCATCAAAATGACTTATAAAAGCACTGAAAATCATTTGTTTTTTCAATTAATGACAGTTATATAGGTAATATAATATTTTAGTTCAAATGTTAATATTTGGTATACTAGATATAATAAATTGTTCTATATTTGAATATTGCAGCTTTAGTATAAAAAGGTTCTAGTTTTTTTCTTTCAATTTTGGCTCTTTAATATATTCACATTAAATTTTTAATGGTGCATATTTTAAGCTAGAAACTATTTAAATCAATTCCGATTAATAATAAAAGAGATACACAAAGCAAAAAGGTACTATGTTTTTGAACTTTATAAACTTATTAATTTGGCTTTTATTAGATAAAACAAGTTTACTCCTAATTTTCGTTTGTGTATAAATTGGTTTTATAAAAAATGACAAATAATATATTTAGAGTAAAATGGTATTATTATTTAATACTATGACTTAAATCACAATAATAATATACAATACATTATGGTACAGAGCCTGTTTATTATTTGTTATTTTATTTTGAATTCTATAATCACGTAATATAATATATACGCATATCTAAACTAACCCAACCCTTCGTGTCCCTCTTTTGACTCCTCGATGGACACCCATGGATAAAGTATTTTAGCAAAAAGGGAGATATAGTGAAACCGTAGAAAACTAGTTCCACCTTGATATTGACTTCAATGAAAGTTTCCATATAATTGTATTGTATACCATAATATGCACGGCAAAGGAAGGTTTTTGTGTATTAATTGCTAATGCGAATTGTGAATTCAATATCAGTTAGATCGGACTCGGATGGGCGTCAAAATATTTATAGACTACAGTATATAATATACTTGTTTGGGTATATTTCAGGGAGGGATTTGTCTATGTCTTAGCCCTCCAATGGACACCCACGGATAGATACTTTAAACAAAATATAGGGTTGCCAAATACATTAGGAGGTAGGTTTACTTCCCTTTGAACTATGAGCAATCGAAAATTCTATTTTTAATTACCTAAAATGTGACTTTTATAGTATGTTATATAGAAAAGTATAGAATAAACTTTTTCATTGGTCCAAGTCCGTTCTGACTGTATTATAAATACTAAGCGGCAATTTCAAAAATGCCTCTTTTCCTATGTTTTTTTTTTTTTTTATTCTATTCCTAATGCCTAATATCATATACATATATATTACAAGATAATATATGTACCCACAAATTGGACAATAGTTATATCATTGGAGCATAGCTTAATATATTAAGGATAAATATAAAGATTATTGAAGGTAAGATTTTTCATGGTAATATAGGTTTATAACAAGTTGCCCAAATACATATTTTTGGAAAATGAACAGCAAAAAAAAAACCCCCTTAGTTTAGTAAGTATTATAAATAATGCAAGTCGAGTCCAATGGACCGGTTATTTTTAAACTGACATTGAGTTCAGTAGGACTAAAATAAAAATGAACAATTTGGATCATAAAACGTGGTGTAAACGAACAGAGCCAGCGGAAATTTTTGCGAGGCTCTGGGCAAAATCACTTTTAAAAAAAGAAATATGCAAAAATGTTTTCCACCATTCGCGCGAGGTCTTATGCTATAACAATAAAAATGTATTTTGAATAAATTTGTCAATGACCTTCAAAATGTGAAAGAAATCTGTCTGTACCCTTACGCTAGCTGTTTAAACAGGTTGTTACCATTTCCATCGAAAACTCCTACCAAGAAAAACCAAGGATCGTCCCGGGAGGTGTCTTGTGCTCTGAATCCTATAATTTTATATTATTACACTTTAAAATTAGAAAAAATATTTTTATAATATATACCAGTACCAATCGAACTCGGAATCATCAATCTCTATTACATACGTGCCAATTTACCTGGGGATTTTATCACGGAAGGGCAAAGTGCATTATAAAATAAAGTATCGCTTTAAACAGAAATTCAATATATCACATATTATTTTATTTTATAAATCTCACTGATGGAAATTATAGAATGTATAGTATATTAAAAAACTTCTATCTCTGGTTCTATTTATTAAATTTTAAATACAAATAGAGTAAAACCGTTTTTTGTAAAAGATATTTACTGTAAACGGTTTAACATTGGTTTTTATATTTTAAGTTTGTCCAAAGTGATATAATGTGAAATAGTTTAGTTAATATTCATTTTAATTGAATAATTAGAAGACCATTTAATAACACAACTGTAAAACAAAAAATTCAAGGGGAGTTTTGTCACCCAAAATCTCATTGCCTTGACTACTTAACAATATAAACATAAATATATTTCTTCACCCATAACAGGTAATATTTGCGTTATAAGGATTCCGCATATTACTTTCATTTAATGAACACTGACAGGAAGCCGATTTTTTTCACATCAGTCTAGACTCTAGTGTATATCACTTAATATAGTATGCTATTATACCGTTGCGAATACAATAAAATTATAAATGGCGTTAACTATAGTAAATAATATTATGTCGTATACATGTTATACGCATTTTTAGAAAATAATTTCAGTCTAGACATACCTATTGTAATTATAAGGATTTCAAGAATTTCAAAAGTTACATGAGTTTTGTTATTATATTGAAAATAAGCAGTAAATATAAAATATGTTTAACAATGTCAAAAGTACCTACGGGTCAGAAAAAAACACATTTAGTAATTTCATAATTTTTTATTTATTTACACTTTAAAAAAAGTTTAAAAATATATCTGTTTTATAAAAAACAGTGTATTACTATTTTCTATACATTTTTTAACAGTAAAAGTACCTAAACAAAAAGTTTCACGCAGCACTATCAATTAATCGATTTTATTGAACACTGTTATTTCAAAACGGGTATAAAGAAATAGGTATGGGGAAAAACGATTTAATAAATCATAATTCAGCCCTGTTTTTGTACGAGGTGAATGACTTTAGCTCAGAATCCGTTTTCAAGTACAACGATTTATCATTACTATCAGTTAAAAAAAAAAAATGGAAGAGAGATGTGATGCGAATATTGTATTTAAATCCGGAGTCAATATCGGTACAAGATATTTTTGAATATGTATCGGTATCAAGTTTATATTAAATTCTACTGTATTTCAACCAGAAAGTATAACCAACAAGAAATTGATTCTACAATGAGTTACATCATATTATTGAAAACGTTTCCAAAATAATTACTATTGCTTTGCTACCCGGCGATTTGGTTGTTGATGTTGGAAGTATATAATTTTGATGTGCAATAGTAGAGTAAAACGAGTGTCTTCCTAATTTTCGCGTGATAAACTGATAAATTCTAACGAATTATAATAATAAATTAATTTCATAGGATAATTTTATTGTACTTTATGATCTAAATTGGTGCAATATTTTTCGAAAATTTGTGAGATTTAGGAAATTTGAATATCGAGAAAAAATCTTAAAAAGTAATTGATAATTTTGAATTTTTAGAATTATTGTAATCTAATCCAATTCACTCTAATTTTCTCCAAAATCGTCCAAAATATTTTTAATTATTTTTAATTCGCATCAAACAGATGAAAATTTGGTATTCGGA
Organism: Pemphigus obesinymphae; assembly: GCA_025469235.1. Classification (NCBI taxonomy): domain Eukaryota; kingdom Metazoa; phylum Arthropoda; class Insecta; order Hemiptera; family Aphididae; genus Pemphigus; species Pemphigus obesinymphae. The sequence goes on from JAIPRL010000832.1 coordinate 18,596, forward strand.
ACTCCATCATTTTATAAAATTAGAATATTTCGTCAAATGTTTATATTAAACCGTATGAAAACTATACATTTAGATTTAGATTCAGATTCAGATTTATAATGAATAAAGTATATTGTAATACACTTGAAAACAAAAATACAGTATCCAGACACCATTTAGTTTCCGTAAAATGTTCAATATTAAATTAAATACAGATTGTTTATAAAATATAGTAGGTACCTATGGAAACTTTAGTCTGCAAAAGTATATACTTTTATTGAGCAAATGAACTTACATACGTATTTCAACAATCATGTCTTGAAATATTTTTGTAGATTCGAGATTTTCTGTTTAAATACAACAATGATTAACCAAATACGAACTACTTATACCGTTCTAAACTTGTATTCATTATTCCTGAAAGACCCCATACAATAATGTACCGCACACGTAGGTACATTCCGCCCGCGGTAGGTAGGTAATAGGTATAAACCTTATACCACACGTAATATGTAAGCATATGTGACACGACACACGTCATGTATATATTTTTATACAATATGCGAGTATAAATATGTATGTATTATGTATTATTATTAATATTATTATTATAGTAAGACCGTAAGTGATGTTTGTACTCGTAGTCTGCAATATGGTGGTGGATGTGGTCGTTTATTCATTCATAGAAAGTACGTGTGGAGGTCGCTGCCATCATCGCCGCCGATATTGCTTAACATAAGATGTATGAATATAACATATCCCCAGTACACATCCAATAGTTGAGCTAATGAAATATTTCTAGATAATATACATTTATCTAGAAAAAAATCAGAATACAAATTGTATTTACATACATCTTTTTGGTTTTATTTTACATTTTTACAAGGTCATAAAATGGTCACCGATTAAAATATCTTCGAAAAAATATTTCTAATCAAATATAGGGGAGAAGGATATAATGAGACAACTAAAATAGTGTTACGAATAAATGAACCGGATGACACGGAAAGTTTTTATTCTGTGTTACTTAATTTTCTGACAACAGAATATTCTTGATATCAATATTTTCTACCAATTTGTTATCAAATTAAAATAAAACAAAATTTTCAAAATCTAAAATTATATAATAATATTTTATACCTACATACTTGAATAAAATATAAATTTTTTTCTTTCATAAAGATATTAAATTAGAATTTATATATATTTTTGTATACATGTATTTTTAATTGAAAATAATATTTGATCATTAGATATATTTTATATATGATATTTTGATATGTAATTCAAAATATGACTTATAAATGTATTGCAATTTCGATATTATATTACTATATTTATTTGTCATTTTTGATCATTTTTATATAGAACTATCGATAGAGTGGTGTGGTATTTGCAATAAGATAATGTTGAATTAATAAAAATAAAATGTTTGAATAGACAATAGTTCATCTATTGAAACATATAACAATTGATTTTTTTACAAAGATAGGCATTAGTGCGTCAAAAAATCAAAGCTATATTAAAAAATCAAGATATTTTAAATTTTGAACTTAACAAGTCCTTATATTAGTAATTAACTTACAATTCACGATTTTGTTTATAATTCTTAGATACTAGATAGTTAAAATATTAAATTATAACTTTTTTTATAACTTTCATTCATAGTTTAACTCAACTTAACTTAACTAAGTTGAAAAAAGTTAACTTCCTTACTACAGTGGTAAATCGATTTACAATAGATGACAAAATTAATTCTTTACAATAGTTTTATATGAATACCTTGGTAGTATGCAAGTATTTTTATATTTTATCTAGATGAATTTTTTCGTGATGTAGACTTTCAGTAACCGATCATTGGTATAAGTCTTCTTGTTTTATTTTAAGGGGAAAAATAAATTATTAACCAAATATAGAGAAGATAAAATCGGACATTGTTGACAAACAGCGAAGAAATGGTTCGAGAATAATTGTATTTGTATTAATTGTGCATGCGAAAAACGTTCTACTATAATATAATGTACGTTCTTCGGAGGATAGTAATTTTTATTATTATTTTATATATATATATTTTTTATGCTCGTTCGCAAAACGGGTTAAGGAATCTCGAGTTGGGGTCATGAAACTCGTTTTGGCGGGTCGTACTCACACACACATACACTTATCTTTATAAATACGTATACACATTCACCATACACACGTGTGCGTAAATATTGTGCTTGTGTCTGTTTGTGTATATTTTTATACATGTGTGTGTGTGTATATGTTCGCATATATACACTTATCGTTATACCAACCCCCCACTGGTTATATACATTCATATATATATCATCATAACCTTTTTCATATGTTTAATATAAATACAGGATGTATTTGTTATGCCATTGAACGTGGTGTATTTAAAATATATATATTATATAATATGGAACGATAGATGGGAAATTTGATAAAATGAAAATTACGCGTTTTATTTAGGGAATTTTTTTTTTTTTTGGGCAAGTATTTTGAATAGTGCAGGTTTTTTGAGTAGAAAAATCAACATTAAAAATAGTGCAAACCATTATTTTCATCAATAAACTCTGATTGTACCTACTATTATGGGTACGTTATAAATTAATTAATATAAAAAATTTAATCACGAAATTTTTTTACGAATAAGTATATATTATCCAATTGTTTATTACAAAAAAGTGGCTTGCGTTAAAAATGTATCGAAAAAAAAAATAGGAGAAATTGAAAATAAAAGTGAATTTTGTTGTGGCAGAACCAGTAAATATAGCTGCAAAGAATAAATAAATGCGTACTTTTCAATTTTACCGAAATTCCCAATTTTCATATACCTACATTTTGAAATTTTTAGTCATAATATTTATCTTTTGTATAGGGCCACCCTGTATACATTATGTTTGTGTGTGACTGACTCTTAATATATTTAATATTGCGCACACAGTTGCCAACTATGTTATGTACATCGAAAGAGAGGAGAGAAATACGTGTATTCCATATACGCGTTCAACTTAAATATGTATAATATTATAAACACGTCGAATAATATATTGTAATATGAAAATGAATAATTATTATTTAGTTTTAACGTATAATAATCATTTCCTGCAATCGCTTATGCAATGTTGTTTTATCGACACCAAACGCGTTTTAAGCATTTTTATCTCAGGAGTCAGGACTGTATATAGTATTGTGTTTAACGATAGTCACGCGATTTAAGTCCATTCATCTCGTTCTATGCGAATCGTGGAGCACAATATTTTCTGTAAAATCGGACCACTAAATTAAACACAATTAAAATATAACGGATAATATAGCACTAAAACGTATTGGATCGATTGTTTAAATCGCTTATAAGATTATAATGACCGTGTATATAATATAGCTATATAGCTATATAGGTATATATATGGAAAAAAAAAAAAAATATTAATTTACATTTTTGACTCTACAGAAGAAATCGATAAGATTCTAACTTAAAGTGGTTTCGTTGGCGCCACGACGGCCGTCCCCACTATGTAATATATGTTATGCCACATCGGTCGTATTTAAATGACACGTTGCTTCCGACTGATAGTGATACAAATAAATTCCAAAACATATTTTTATTAGGTACTATAATAAAATAGAAATAATGAAAAATAACATCAATCGATTTAGAACTTGTATAGTTAATTAATAGTTATTATTGATATATTAGCGTATTAGGTATAGGATATTCTCAAATTATATAAGTATACCTACCGAGTTAAATTATTCTCGTATGAGTCGTATACAAAATGTAAACATCAACATAAATAATATATCATTTTAAAAATAATAATATCATTGGTATAAATTAAACCATATTGAATACTACTTTGGTATACAGTATACACATAGTATTATATTTTATATTATAGGACCTACGCATATACTTATATAAACCAGATGTGACCACAAACAAAATAATGCAGTAGACTGTAAATAATAATTATCACATTTTTATGTCTTCATTTATACCTGTATATACTGATGATATTGGTATGACACGTTCGAGAACAGAAATAAGTCTAAAATGTAAAAAAATATTAAATTAATATAAGTGTTTAATTTAGAATTATTTTTACATATTGTGTTTAATGTGCAAGTTTAAATTTTATAATGGATTTTATGATTTATATATATTCCTTTTATGATAATTTTTCATTTATATAATGATTACATTATTATTGATTATTATTGACACGTTTGTTGGGTTAGAAACAAAAATAAATTTAAATACGTATAATCATTGATTATAAATTTCTAGTAATTTATAATCAATGGTATAATGTATATGCTGGTGTAATGCATAATATGTATACCTACACATTATAGCAACGATGAAAATCAACTATAGTTTATAAGTTAAGGTTAAATTATTGTTAACTTCTTATTTACTGTAAATGTATATAAATATCAAGATTTATTTACATTAATTTTCCTTAAATTATTTAAAAAAAACACATCAAAAAAAGTTTATTATATCTGTTTTGTCATTTTAGGTGTTCATTTTTTGCCTATAATCAAATGTAATAAGAGTTATTATGAATAAAAAAAAAATTGGTAATTTAATATATCTTCTTACTGTGGTAAATTATACCATGAAAAAAAAAATCACCGTTTTGATTACCTACCTAACTTTTATATTTATAACAATAGTTAAGTCATTAATTAATCAACTTTTATCACTAAGCTATTTAAAACATTTTTATATTATTTTTAACTTTAGCTTATTAACTTTATCATTAAATTTTCCTATCCTTGCAATTTTAACATCACTATCTATTGAACACTTTGTTAGATTTCAATTAAAATAAGAAAAATATTTCATTATTATTTAAGTGCACAGAAATTGAATTATTCAGTGGTCGAACATGTTTTTTTAAGAGTCAAATGACCAAACGTTATATTTACAATTAGATAAAGCGATACCATAAGAACCAATGGGTGGGAGGCAAGAATAAATAATTTTCTTGAAGAAATTATATTAATATGTGAAGTGGTTTTGTTTTGGCTCAAAAACAAACCTTTATATTTTTTCCCAAATGGTGTAAAGTAATATTTAGTTATCACTAACAGCAATATTATTTTTGAAAATTGCTAATATACATTTTGATAACCACTTATCGTACATTTTATTAATATTGAATCGTTTATTTTAATACAAGTTAGTCGATTTTGTAAATTTGTTTGATATAAGTTTATACCAACCATATTTATATAAATATTTGTAATTAATATTGATTTGATTAACTTTAGCATTTTGAAATAATTAATAAAGTTATTTACAATTGAATTGTTAATATCATTTATTTTAGAATAAAACCAATGTTAAAGATATTAATTACATCCAAACATTTTTTAATAAATCTAATAAACCTTTTGTTATCATTGTCATCAAATATAGATTTATAGATATGGCTAAATTAAAACAGTTATTATTACTATTACAAATTAAAACAGGTTATATATATTATGTATATATATTTTGATTTATAAAGCTATGTAATGTATATAGTAAACATTCGAACCCAAAACAAACAGTGGATATCGATATAAACTAATATCTGATGATTTTATTATTATAAACTCTTAAAATATTATTTAGTTATATTATTTGTTACTTGGCAATTTCTGTTTTGGGATCAATAAAATACTTATCTTTTTATTATATAGAAGTACATATTTAAGTAGGTATATTAAGTGTTAGGGTTCTATACGCGTTTAAATTGTAGGATGATAAACAACTTTTAATCCTAGTCTTTTAAAAATAATTTGGTGGATACATTATATAGTCATATAATGTATACAGGGTGTTCAAAAATATGCGACATTGTAGTTTTCTCTTTTTCTAGTAAACATTTTTAATTCTGATTTATGTATATTTATGTAGATTGTACTCGTAATATGGATACATAGTTGAAGGTACTTTTCAACAATTTTTGAAAATCTAAAAAATGTATTTAACAGACGCTTTTTATTAAATTATTATACTTATGTAAGTATTATTAATAATCTGATATATTAAATGTAAATTATACTCAACTATATCTAACTATAACTACATAATTACATACATAACCATATACTATATTCAATTACTCGTATTATCACTATACTTATCTATTATTCTATGTCTATAGAATATACATAAAAAATAAATATATTATCATAGTTTTCAATTTATTTTGAACTGTCCAACCACAGAACAAATTATACATTATTTTACTATTTTCTTCACAGATTCCTCAATGTTTAAACGGATAAACAACGGTCATTATGACTCCGGATATATCTCCATGATAATGTGATAAAATAATAATAGATAAATAATAGCATAAATAACAGCTCATTGGTTTCTGTTATATAATATATTTGGAATAGGTATGTTGATCATACCATGTATATAACCATGTCAATTACTATTAATGATAAATGTTGAATGAAATGAAATGACCATTTAAATATGTGCAATAAATTTTGTGCCTATTATAACTGCATTGATAGAGTTTCTTTGGGTGATTATCGTATGCCAAAAATCAATGCAAATTTTAAAACATTAGTACCTATTACACATTTTATTTATTTAAAAAAAAAAAAAACTTTTTGTTAAAGAATAATAATATAGGAAAGTTTTTTATGAACATCAGTAATGAATTCTTCTTATTTTTCTTTTGTTAATAGTCCAAAGGTTGATTGACAGCAATTTTCCACTTCTGATGCTTCTTTGCTTTCCTTTTTAGTTAAAAAATGAACTACAGTGCATATCTCTTGCTATTTGACTATTATTAAATATTATGTTAACTATTATTGTATAACTAATATAGATATTGCAACTTAAGTTTGCAATGTTTTACAACCAATAAATTAAGTAACATAATCGTTTTAAATTGATAGTATATAAGTGCAAAATTAATATATTTTATTATTATGTAAATAACAGAAATTTGATTATAATTGGTACAAAATATATGGTAATTTTTTTCTACTATTTTTATAAATTTTACTTTTGAGTAATTTTAAAACCAATTTATGCTATTTCATAATTATTTAACGTTAGTGTTAGTAATTAGTTAACGTCTACCAACCTACCTAAACACATTAATTAAAAATTATAAAAATATATAGACGAAAATGCCCTGTATTTTACATATTTATATCATTTATTAGGTAAATATTATATTTATACATTTATTATATTTACTTTATATACTTCGTATGTCAATTGCATTTAAATTTAGGAGTTACGTTAACTATAGGTACTTCGTTTTGGTTTAGTTTTTATCTCGCAGGAAATTTTGAAATAACCTAAAAAATTGCCAAGCTGTGTTGTTAATTTTTGTATTTTTTCTTTAATTTTGGAGGGGGTTTAACTCTCTTCCTTCCTGCGTTTGCTCATGCAAATCTAAATACACATATTCATATATACAATGGGTATAAGACGTGATTTGTATACAATATATTACAAATGCGTATTATAAATACGAGAAACTTATTAGTCGATAACTGCATTAGATATGGTCGATCAATTATGTCGAGAACACGTGTGATGCGTGTGTGATTTCTTTTTTTAAATTTCTGTCACTTCGAAAAAATATATAACGCATCGACTATATATACGCTAATGACCTATCCAGAAAGTTTGAATAATTATGATAAACCGAAAAAAATGTAACATGTAAATTAAACAAAACAAAAAAAAAAATATTTAAAAGAAAAGAAAAACATCCGAGTCACGTCTAATGTATTATCTGTTCGTAAATGTCGAAAAAAATTTACAACAAAAATAAAACAATATATGGAATTTGGGTATTCGCGTCTATTTGAGTCGGTCTAAAGTTGTCGAGTTGAATTTCAATAAAAACAAAAAGAACAGTTTTCAATGAGTACCTATACTAACGTATAGTCGTATGTATATTATGTACTATGTATACGACACGTGATTCGAGCCGGGGGCGGTAACAGGTCAAAAAGATCGTCGTACACCTACTTCTTTATTAAAATGTAACATGCGGTGTATAAATTAGTTTGCATCGAAATTTAATCAATGTGATATGTGTCTATATATAGTATAATATACTATATATGATCATAATAATATAATAAAATAATAATGATAATATTAACAAAAAAAATATTTTTATAATAAATCAATATTTGTGGATAATTAATATCCATTATCATCTATAAACAATAACTATAATAATAATTTTATTGCAAGATTAAGCAAAGATGCTTAAGTTTATCATAAATATTAACTCAAATTAGTTAAATTATATTTTCCGATCTAAAAACTTTCAATCAGAAGTAAAAAGTACACAAAAAATAATTTCAATTAGTTTAGCTTGAAGATAATGTGGGGAAAAAATCATTTAAATTATTAACTAAGTACAAAAAAAAAATAGTGTTTTTTAAATTTCCATCAGAATATTATAATTTCAATTATTCAATATGTATAATACATTTAATTAATATATAAATGCCGGATTTCGAAGCACAAATTTTTAATAAGTATAAGTTGTTGAAAAATATTTACATAGCTCCGAATAATGGTTCAATCTTGATATTTTGTAATTGTTGTTTAATAGAGCATTCCTAAGAATCTGCAGCAGTTATTTGTATGATATAGAATGGTTTAAATTTTTTTTTTTTTCGTTATCAATAGACTTCTAGTTTTCAACATAAAACCCAAGTGTTTTGAATGCTATCTAATACGATGGTATTAAATATAAATTTATTTTTAAAACCCTTCCATTCTGGGTCAATAATTTAATAGATTTATCTCTTTCCCTGATATTGATTAAAATTTTTTTAGAAATTGTAATATACTATTGGTGAATTATGCATAGCTAGTGTACTATATTTCTCACTAATATAAATCACTGACAGGAGACGAGTTATTCTTTATACCTATATAAAATGCTTTTAACAACAAAAATTCCATTAATATATAATATAAATTTATTTTATATAAAAATGATAGTGTTTTCATTTAAATGGTGTTTAAAAATGTATACCATCCAAAATATTTTGGTTAATTTTATAATTGGATACTAATATCTGAAACATTCTTCTCCATTTTGAATATTAATTTGTGAAAATTACGGTAACACGAAACTTTGATCATTCTGTATTTGCATATAACTATTCCCATGTAACAAATTACATATTTAATTAATGTTTAGTAAATATATATACTAAGCATTAAATATATATTTAATTATATATTTACTCAACAATTATTAATTAATATTTAATAAACATTAGATAATAAATATTAAAAACTACAAAAAAAAACCGACAATTTTTGTACAACAATTTTCGATAAGACCCGACTTGAACCCAGGACTTTCTTCCTCAAACTACCTATACACTACATACTGGTCTACCTGTCGAGGATTATTTTTCAGGTGAAACTGCATTCATATATATATACAGTAGGTACATACTAAATAACATATTCTGCGGCCCCAGAATATCTGATCAATCTAAACGGGAAATAGATTCAATATGGGATTAAAGACGTAGAGGAAAATTCCTGAATATTTCTTTAATGACATTAACTAGGTACTACTAAGAGAAGATTTTTCTGACATTTGATCTTTAAGGGGAAAAAGCGGGAGAGCTGGTCATTTATTATTCAATGATAACTACTTGTCATAAAAATTTGACATTTTTAAAAAAAATATTTCTTTAATAATATAGATAAGAAATTTACACAGAAAGAATTTCTTGAAATTCAACCTTTAAGAGAAAAGGAGAGGGATAGTCAATTATTAGATATCCAACTCCTAGCCCAAAATAATGGTCATAAAAAACATTATATGAGATTAAAAAATAATAAATAAATAAGCAGATTGAAAACGTAGAAAAAATACTGTTTTGTTATTATACCAATCGATTGAAAAAAGAGCACAGATGGCATAATATCAGCTATTATTGTATGTATGCAAAAATTACAATTTCCTCATAATTTTCGTGAAAATCTAGAAAAATTGAGAATAAAACAATGACGAGAATATATATAATATATAAATAATGACGAGCAATATATTTTTAAATATTTTTCTGTAAATCGGTTTTTAAAAGCTATATCAATACTTTTAATAGTACTTTAGATTTCAAATTTCAAATAAAAATCATAGGTCAGCACATAATTTGGCCATCATATAATTTGTTTTTAATTTGCCTGGAAAACTCTTTTTTAGTTTATAGGAAAAGCATTAGGATTGATATTATTTTTTATGTTTTAAACTTTTTAATCGCATTTTGTAAAAAATTTTGAAATTTATCACTGAAAAATGTTTTTCAGAAAAAGCTATCTACTAATCTATACTTGAATTGAACATTCAGATATATAAGTATACAGTTTTAGATTTTGAATGAAGTGAGAAATGTATTGATTTTCAAAAAATTTAAATTTGTTATTTTTTATCTCTTGACCTAAATATGGAAGAGGAAGAAACAGGAAGAAGTGCTCCAATCGTTAAATGCATCATCATTTTCCGGTAGATAATTGCATCTAGTTAATTCAAGGTTTTAAGACTTGAAAATTGTATATAATGTTAAAAGTAATATCTAAGTCATTCTTAGAATGTCATTATTGAATAATCTCAAATATCAGTATAAAAAATTTGTTTCAATACCCATTTCAATTTATTGACAACATGTATTATTTCAGTATGGAATGTGTTCCTTTATATTTTTTTTTGTTATATTCCACGAAAATGAAAAATGAATACAATTTTTATAAGTCCATGTGTTTTGCTAAACGTTGGTATAAATTTTATGGTATAAAATAAATATAATGCATAAAATTAAATATATAAAATATTAATGTTATAAGAACATACACAGTGTTAAGCTCGACAGCCGTTGCTATTCATACTATAACGAACTGCTTTTTGGGATATTCGTTTGTTTATTTATATGTTTTACAAAAGTATAATTTGAGATTATAATATTAGTATCATTATCATATTATTAGAGGCTATGAATTTATTAAGGTTTTATGTTATCAATTTAATCTTCGATACTTTAGCGTTATTAATTTATTATATGTATATTTTGTAGGTACCTATATATAAAAATGATTGTACGAAATGATCATACATGAACATTTTGGAAACTCGAAAATAGAAGTTCACTAAATGTTAATTTAGATAAACATATCTGTTATCATTTAATATATACCGACGACTTAACAGTGGTAAAAATATGTTCCGAAAACAACCATGCTATTAGTACAGGCCGTTCCCGAGAACTTAGTTCGTGAATTAATGGGTTCGACTGAACTGGACGACGCGTTGTATCACTGAGCGATGAAGTAGGCGTTATGTCTCTATTTTAGTGTAGGCAAGTATAATTACGTTTATGGCACTTTATAAATGTCGATTTTGAATCACACGCACCAACCATGTGTTGAGAACTCGTACACGAAAAGCAAAATATATTTTATTTGACATAATTACACCTTTGTTGGATTGAGAATTTATTAAACGCCTCACAACGGTAGATTGGATGGGCATTATTCTAACTAAATGGACCATTTTTATAACGGCAAAGTGTTTGACGAGCATAATGATGTTCAGTGGGAGCTTCGTCAATAGTGGGTTTTTACCTGCGCGTGTATCCGACTTTTCCGCTCCCTAGATATTCTCCAGTATTTTACAACGATGTTGCACGAAATTTTCCTTCAAATAATTGTCACGTATTCGCATCTAACGTCCGATATCCAATGTAAAACAGTATAAAATCAGCCAGATCCACCACTCCCTAGGCTTTGATTGCTGCTACAAACTCTTGAAATGCGTAAAGAAACGCTGAAGACGAGGAAAAAGAATTTTGGTTCACGGTCCGAATAACGAAAATTGTTCTATGTGAGCCGTCACAAGCAACCATTTGTTTTCGTATCGACCTGTACGCGCAGCCCACGCGATATCATGATTGGTCCCTGCGAGTGGTACAGATTTTACAATAGAAGTACGGGACTGATAAGACATGACAAAAAATAATGAAAACATTCGATTTCCCCGACGAAAGCATGACCATTGAGTAATGAATCAAATGAATCGCGAAAAGACCTCCAATTAGTTATATTACCGTCTCACTTTGGTGGTTCAATTTCAGTAAGAATGTTTTGTTAAAATTCGTAACCGGCGCGGTAGATATGGAACTCAGGGACGATGTAGACGGCATCTCAGATATTTGTTTGAAAAAAAAACATTCCTTATGGTCGGTAACGGTTGAATCTACTGACTCAAATCCATCGATTTTATCGAAATCGACAAGTGCGTAGACAACTAACTACATTTTGTTGAGTTCGAAATTTGAATCCGAACGGTAGGTAAGAAAAATAGAAATCGAAATACAAAAGTTAAAAATACTTATGTATAATATAACATAACACAATTTTAAGAGCAATATATTTCATACATTATATAAATGTATGTAATTATGTTATATATATTACGTAGCATAGTAAGTAATTGCAGTAATAAATTGCAAACGAATCATTTACTAAAATAATCAACTCGTTACCGAACGATAATAATTAATTATTATTTTCAGCTTTATTTTTCTTTTACCTATTTACTATTGAAAACCACTGTTATTTAAATATATATAATATATAAATACATTTTATCAAAAGGTTTAATATTTTCACCGTTTATTGATCCATCTACTATAAAAAAGTATTTATTTCTATTTTTTTAATAGTGTAGTAGATAAAAATATAAAGTTTCGGTGTACAGTATATAGTATATAACCTATAATATGTATATGTGTGCGAATGTTCCCTGAAGTCTGGAAACAAAAGTATTTACTTCATCTTGCCGCTTGCAACCGATAAAAAGGGTCCCTTTATATACCGAAATATGACTTATACGCTCTGAAAGTTAGTGGAACGCTTTATTAATTGTTTCCTAATTAATTAACACACAATATAACAAATATTCAATGTGGAGTGGAACATCTTCATGAATTACGAACTAAGAAGTTCTGTACAATAATGTTATAAGGCCAACATTTATCGTTGTAGTCCACAAATAATATATTATAATAAACGCTTGAATCGGAAACTATAATAGCATAAATTATACCAGTCTCCCAATACCCAATAGTTACATTTCGAGAAAAATGGGTAAAAAAGTTTGAGAAGAATGTGTCGTGAACCATTGCCGTTTTCAATACTCCAATATGCCGTTATTAAAATTTATAAAGAACAATTTCCTCCTCATCCACAGATTAAAATAGTATTATATTTTATCAATATTATTTACTCGATTGCATTTTGTTAAAACATTAACAAAGTTGTATTTTATTATTCGATTACAATACAGAAAACTGTAGTTATATTTATTTTGTTGTAGTAGTGAAATATTTTTTAATATCAATTATAAACAATATTTTTTGATTAATTCCTTAACTATTGTTATTTTGTGTACATCGCGTCAATGATTAATTAAATTATAGCGGACTCAACACAAATAAAACACTATCAAAATATTTAATAGGTAATTAACTGTTGATCGTCACTTGTTGCATTATCAAATTCAAAATATACTAATTTATTGAACATATTTCTATATAATACATGCCGTATTTATAATTATTTTTATATAAATATGAAAATATTTTTAAATATAACATAACAGTGTTTAGTAATATATATATATAATTATTGTATTATATGGCTTCTGTTGAGAACAGAGTATTACAATATTCGAATAAGATAACCACGATATGATTTGTTTACCTTTATCATCATATAATGTAATTTTATTTGTGAAATTTTAATTTTGTAACCATTTCTAAACTATTATAGTTTTATATGTAGCATATTATCCATTATTTTATAACATCCAGAATACGACATAACATCATAACATTATTATACGCCCACCAAATTATTTTTGTTGAGTTTAATTTAAATCATTCTATATTATACAGAATGAGAGTAGGTAGGTATCTATGTAAATTAATTGGAAATTTAGTAGTCTTAAATCAAAATAAAGGGCGAATATATTACTGAATTTTTTTAAATAAAATATATGATCAACGCCATCGGTCTTTGCATGCTTTATAAAAAAAATTTAGATTTTTTTTTTAAAATATATTTTTGAAAAATTGGTAAATATCCATTCTGTAGAGTTACTTATCAATAATATTGAAAAAAAAATGTGGTTGAATTTTAAATGAATGTAAACAAATCACAATTTCTACAGTACAGAAAAATGTTTAAAAAATTTAGCTAAATATAGCTTAATATTAAAAACAAAAATCTGATCTTCTGAACGATTTGAATGTTTTGAGTCAACGTCATGTGATTTTATTATTTAAAAGTAATTCATTTTTTACTTTATTTCACGAAAGATTGTCAGATTTACGTGTATTATAAGGACACAATATGACTATAGTGGAACACATTTTCCTATTATTTTTATTAATAATAATATTTATATTACACGATTAACTGTAAATTAAACAATATTATATATATATATTATTTTATTAACTTTAAATCGATTGACAAGTTACAAGTAGCGTTATAGTAAGCACGTATAATAGGTATGTATGTTAAATTTGATTTAATTATTTATTGATAAGTATTAATTATATGAATCTTTAAATTTATGTACAATGGAAATCTTGTTTATTAAATTATGGATTCAGAGTATATTAAACTGTACCTTATAAATATTATAAAATATTAATCACAAAATATCACTCATACTGTTATAACAATTTAATTATTTGTATTAATTGAAATCTGTTTTGCAACAAAAATATTAAGTTTTTTCTCAATATTTTAATTTAAGTGAATTCAAAAACTAAAAAAAAAATTATTTCACGAGTTTATAAACTGCATTAATTTCAAACCTTATGTGATATAATATTTCTTTTTGGATCTAATTGGCGTAGTAGGTGTTTCATCAATTTATAACATTTTTCGCGATGCACCAGCCATGCACTCTATGTTCATTCAACGTTTTTATAAAAATAACCATATTGGTATTACATGATCTTTAGAATTAAATCCCAAAATATGCGGTAGAAATTTGCTTTTCATTAAAAACATTCTGACAATCTGACAGGTAAGAAAATACACCCACATGCTGAGAACCGTACACTGCGTAACGAAATAAACAATGTTTTTTCCTCCAATGAATCAAAATCATTATATTTTCAAAGCTTGTCTGGTACACGTATGTAAAATATTTGTGTCAAGAAATGTAAGACAGACTAATGAATAGAGATTGTTGAGAAAAAGAACAGTGTATACGTACACTACCAAGGTCACGAGGAAAACAATCGACTACATATTTTCATATCCAATACTAGTTTTGATGTATATGGTTATAGATGTTACAACTATACAATCTATATTCGTCTATAAATAAATATATATATAGTGTATACAATTTTATGTGTTTTATGAATACAATAAAGCAAGAATAATTTAAAAAATAAGATTTCTAATAATGTCGACATATTGAAGATTTATACAGTAATTTTAGTACTTAGTGAATTAAAAATAGAAAACAATAATCTATGTAGAGGTCATATTTAAATGGAAAGTATGATTTTATTTTAAAATATTGGAAGGTCGTAGTTTTAGGAGCTGAATCGTCGGCGCCTAACCCTCAAAATACTCTTTAATTATAATTTAAAAGGATGCTACATATGTGCTACATATGTACGGAAAAACCGAAATATTATTAAATTATTAGATTTTATAATTTCTTTAAATTACTTAAAAGGGGAATCAATTAAAAATTGGGTTTGTATCCGAATATGCTATCTCCGTATATCTAATGGTCATCAAAGATCAAATATGAGTTAAAACACGCATTATATTATCAAATTTGAAAAAGAAAATATTGTTATAACGTAGAACATTTTTTAATAAAATAGGCATTAAGTCTTCTGTTTGTTAAATATCTAAATATTTTTTATGAGATGATATACAACACATAACACAATTTAGAGTTTGAATTTGGAAAGTTATAATTATACATATTACACTAAAATACAGGGCTGAAATATATAAACAATACTCAATAAAAATCATATATAGAAACGAAAATTTGCTCTTCTGAACAATTTCATAGTTTTAAGTCAACGTCTTGTGATTTTATTATTATAATGTAATATTTTTATGAACTATGATTGATTTTAAAAGGACTTTTGGGTTACTATGCCTGTATAATAGTTATGTACACTCGGGAAATACCCATATATTTATAAACATAGTTGTCATTTTTAACACATTATATGATGTAAAATGTATCGATATAATCTAAAAATATCAGAAAGATGCAAAAAATATATTTAGTAGACAATTTAATGTAATGTTGAAACATAATTTCATTGAACATTGAACCAATAACATTGGTTATAAAATATGTCGGAAAAAAAATTCAAATGCCAAACTAATGAGTATTTAAATGATCCTTAAACTTAAATTAAAACAATATTTACGAGTTTAAATTTACTTAAAAATACTAAATTTACCAGCTACCAACTATTATAATAAATCCGAGCACGTAAAATTAAATTTTTTTAATAGTATATTCAATTTAACTTAAAAGGCCAGTCGAAGTACCGACGAATTAAAAAAATATCACGTACACGCCGAGCATATCGTAGTATTCATTATACGTTAAGCGTCGCAAAAGTGTAAAGTTACAAAAATGTAATTTGAATAATTTCCAAAAAAAAAAAGTTTAATTGTTGTAAAATGTTTATCTGGTTAGTGTACTGCACCGTTTTTCCCCTGCACTTACTATTCTTCTTAATTTTTTTTAAATAAAATATGTGAAAAGTCGTGTTGAATAACAAAAACAAAGCAAAACAGCTGGTTTCTTTTGACCTCATTTTACAGTATATAATTACTGAAAAACGAAAACCACTGTGTTTGAAAGATTAAATATGAAACATTTGTTAAATGAATTATCTATATAGTTCATAAAGTTTATATAAGTTTAACACACAGATAATCTAAAGATGACTATAAAAACAAAAAAAATATACAAGTTAGTGTACGGAACAGTATCAATATATGATTTTTATGTATTTATTCATATGAAAAATGATTTAAAGTAAATTTTTAATGAAAATACATTTTGTCTACAAAACTATTACTTAGGAAAATAGTTATACACATCATATTATATTTTATAATTTATACCTACCACTTATTTTCTTCTTATATTATAATTATATTAGTTAAAGTCAAAAATTTGTTTATAAATCCAATTTAAATTTTTCGACATGTATTATTTATTATTGTTATTATTATAGAAATGTGTTTGAATATCGGGATAAAAATGAGTACGTACTTGAAGTTTTTTCGTAAGTTTTAATTTATTTTTTTCCTAATTTGGCGTATCTAATTTGGGAAAAATTCAATTTTGAAGTTTATTTTTATAAAAGAGTAATTTCAAGTATTGCAATTTAATTTAAAATCAGTCATCCTAGTTTTTTTAAAAAATCTAAAAAATCAGTAAACATTTTTTAAATACCCATTTCAAATTGTCGACATGTTTTATTTCGGTTTTAAATGTATAAAAAAAATATATATGTATATATATATATATATATATATATATATAAAAAAATAGGATTATTGAATTGACATTTTTACAAAAGAGTATATATAAAAAATTAGCGTAAAAATGATTGAAAAATTTTCCCAAATTTTGGGCAATTTATAGCAATTTTTATTTTGAAGTATTTTCTGCATAAAATTATTAGTTTTAGTTATTAGTTATACTTATGTTATATACACCAATGTTTCACTCAGAATTGTTTAACGAAATAAATGATTTATTATCGATTTCAAATTATCAATACCTAATGAGCGAAGGGTTTCCACCCACTACTGATCTGTCTATTTCACTATTTTTTATTTTTCTGATATATTTTATTGTAAATTTAGTTTAAATCATTGCTATTAAATTCAATATACCATCACCAGTGTCCTACCCAATGAGCGAAGTGCATCCATCCCCTATGGGTTTTTATTTTTCTATAAGCAATTTTTTTTCCAGATTAAGTAGAAAAGGAGCTTTAACGTTAGTATGATATTGATAGGAAATCGACGCTAAATTATATTTACATATTGTTTTGATTTCTTTGTAGTTTTCACGAGAAAGAAAAAAAATTCCATCTTTTCATACGTATACTATACCATATAACTAAATACCTATAAATAATACAACAATACTCATTATGATGAGTGACTAACCTATTGTATACAAATACTCTTGGTGTATAGAGGTGGCACCAGACTTTTTTCTGGGGATGGAAAATTATGGCAACTTTTATTTTGATGAGGGAAATATATAGGCATACTTTTACTAAATTATTGTATCTTCATCTGAGGTTTTTATAATGATAATATTTATGATAAAAGGGCTTGAGTTTAATTATATAAATCAGATAAATAGGCAAAAAGAAAAATGGAAGTTTAAAAAAAAAAATTAATAATAAAATCACGTAATTTATAAAAAACTTAAACTAACTACAGTATGAACTCGTATAAGTACATGTTTTTTTAAAACTTTATAATCAATTATTTTCAAGTATTATCTATTTATTAATTATTATAATTATGATCGTGAGTCTTAATATTTAAAAAATTTCATGAACCTGAATTATTTTTTAGATTCTGAGGGTGGCGATGTGTGTATTGGTTTTAGAATACGTTTAATTTTATGTTTATACCCAACAATTATATTAGAAGAAATACTCCAATTGTTACATCCTTACTGTACTTCCATACCAAATTATTTTTAGTTGGTACTTTAGAGAGGTAATTTTTCAAAAAACATGTTAGACATAACGACCAATAAATTTTTAAAAATGGGGTAAAAGCCCGATATCGTTAAAAAAGTATCGTGAATAATGATACTAAGGTCTTGAAATGTTAACATAAATGTCCCCCCCTCTCTCAATTTCGGGATTTTTATAAACATTTTATATTTTGAAATTTTTTAGTCATGGACGAATTATTTTTAGTTATTTCCGACAGTAATGTTATATACCAAAGTTGTACACTGAAGCTCCACTCAATATTTTTGTTTTCTTAATGGTATCAAATTTAATATATTCACCTTCAGAATCCTAAACTTCTTTTTATACAATTCATCAAAGATATATGATAAAATTAGCATTTTTATGTACAAAAAATTGTAATAAAACTTCCATTTTTGACTATTTGCCTAGGAGTTTAATTATGACTGATTCGACTAAGTGGCTACAATATAATATTAAATATCTATGTATTATATTTTAGTATTATCTAATGAAATAAAGTATATATTTTAATTACCTACATATTATATCATTACAAAAAATCCACCGAGAATTTCAATCGTATTATAAGTGTTACACGTGTGTAGTGTGATACCGTCTGCGCGGGTGTAATGTAAATCAATGAAAAAAATGAAAAATGCTAAAATATTATAGGGTTCTCTGGTAACATACTCGTATTATCAAATTCGAAATTAAATCAAAAAATCGTGTATTTACATAAGAAAATTTTGTGGTGTATTATTTAAACAACTGTACATTATAAAAAATGCTACGATGCATTACACAATGTAACGTATGAAAAATTATATACCTAACTAAGTAAGTACTTAAAATTTAAATTTTCAATTGGGTCTTAAACAGTTTGGATAGAAGTGGGGCAAAACCAAATTTGGGTAGAGCGATTGCATTACTTTCCCTTAGTTTTATCATTGAGTGTATACACCCTTTACGGTGAATACACACTTACACAGTGTTACTACCTCTTTAAAGTAGGTACAAAAATAGTATGAATCAGAAAGCTCTGCTCGAAATCCCTTGCTAAATTATTTTAATCTACCATCACGTATCCTATTCCCACCTCTACTGACATACTACTAAGGATGTACTTCCATCCAATACTATCAGGATTTTATAAATTTTATCTTTTATCTTATATATAAGTTGTGTTAAATGTAATAAATTATTTATTATAATAATTCAATTAATTTTTGAAAATGTATACCTATAATATACGAGAATTTTAGATTCTAAACGTAACGAAGAAGGTATTCTTCCAAGTATAGTCTAAAAAGGTAACTTTATGGTGTGTATTTTTCAAGCGTAAAGGAAAACTACCGATCTTATCGCAAATTTTTTTTAATTTGGAAAAATAAAATGGCCTCTATACAGTACCAAACTATAAAGATACCAATTTTACATTTTTGCAATAGTTTTTTTAATATACATAAGGAAAAACTATCGAAAAATATGAAAACCGGCATTAAAACGGTATCGTCAATGTAGGATTTTTTTATTTCATCATAATTTCGAAAAATATTTAGATTTTAAAATATTCATTTATTTTATTCAATTATTAATTTGTAACCTGATGATGACTTACAGTCAAAATTAGTTGTTACTAATAATCTTTTTTTTAATAATTTCGGCACATATTATTTTTTATCTATATTTGTACAATACAATATATGTAGTAGATAACAAAATTCTAAATAAATGTATATACCAATGACCACCCACTATAAAAATTTTAAGTAGAATTTTTGGTCTAAAATTAATTTACTCTAATCGTTTTTCTGTAGATAATAATTATGATAAGTGAAAAATATCGTTATCTGCACGGGTATTTTACCGTGTCTATATATAAACACACGATTATATTTTATAACGTGTATGACTGTATTTCATATGTTTTAAGCTTCGAGTAGAAAATAAAAATTTCCGGGAATACATTAAAATATAACAAATTTGAAATTCGTGACATTATGACATCATAATTTTATTATAATAACAATTCACTTCATTGAACATATTTTTTATCGTTCGATATTACATATTTTATTTTATATGACCGCGATTTTTCTGAAATTGGTTTGAGTTCATTTTATTCTCCTACAGACTGCAGTACCTATATACTGATATATTACACAGCACAGTCCTATTAATATATATACACACACACACACACATACGTTGTATTACAAAATGTAATACTTTCTAAAACCAATTTTTGAAAAATTTATTTACCTCTATCGGAACGTTTTCGCCGTCGAGTTTCACGATACGTCGTTGAGAGTTATAATGGCAATTTATAACATGGAAATCGAAATAGACCGCAAGAGCTTTATCGAATGTTATTTTTTACATTGCGCATTTATCTTTCCATTTTCGTTTTATTATTATTGTTACATTTTTATCCTCTCCCCCGCCTAAACCGTCGGTGCACAGTTAGCTGACTGTTCATTACAAGACTATACATATCACGTTGCGTTAGTGCGGTGTGTACCTATACACAAACACACACACACACACACAAACATACACACACACACACATACACATACATACACACACATACATATAGAGGTACAAGAGGGTTGAAGAATGAAGACCCGTAAAAAAAAATATATATATATATATATTCCCGTTCGCAGCTTAGACGGGCGCAAATAATAAGACGCGTATCGGAAATTTAATTTCACATTCTCTTGCAGTGACAAGCGAGACCTTTTTTTCATTCGTTTTATTTCACTGTTTATTTTTTTTTTTATTTTGCTTATTTCTCGTATTATAATACATCGAAGCTGTACAGAGCACGGTCGTCGTCGAAAATCGTTCCAAATATAAACCGTCCGCGGAGAGACGCATCACCTCGCCGGCGATTCGACTGTCGAGAGGAGAGTCGTACCCATTACAGAGTGCATGTTGTACATACATCACTTGACGTTTTGTTTATAAAAACGTCCGACGACAAAATTCCATCTCGTCTGTTGAACAACACTACATGGGCGATACTTCAACCGTTCCTCTATTGTTGAGGGGGAGTGGCTACAAGACGGGGTCCTTATTCGGATGTGATGGAAACCTCCGAGAAGTCGAGTAAACAAACTGACATAAACGATTTGTCAATGACCCACAAGTATTCATCTGGCGCGTAATACCGTGATCGGTATAATGTACAAGGTGGTTCCAAAACGAATACCAAAAATACACACACTCATCGAGGTGTCCCAATGATGAAATATTTAAAAACATTTTTATACCTCCAAAACCTAGATTGTTTTAAACCGTGATGTTTCTTGCGTAATCCTTATACGAATAGATATGTCACATAATTTTTAGACGATTTTTACAATTAATGGACGTCGTTATAAAGAAAAAATTTACGTGTTACGTGAATTCGTATGAGGATTTTACCAGAAATATCATGGACAGTTTATTTTTAAATTCATGACAAAATTCTAAGAATAATAAAAAATCTAAACTTTTAAAACTAATTTAAAAAATTTCATATGATTGCTGAACATGCGTTTATGATACTCGTGATAGAGTTTTGTCATTGATTATGATCTAACGCCAATAAAACCGTAGTGTTTACCTATATTCTTAGAATATTAATATAAATTTTAAAAAATTATATTTTATAGAAATTTGTTATACCAATCGATGTATAACATCAAATTTTTAATTATGGCGAAATTACAGGTGAAATCCCGACATTTAAGCGTCAAATCGTACGATAATAAGCAGAAATGATGAGATTTATCATTTCGCATGATGATTTTACAGGAAATATCATGGCGTATTTATTTTCTAAGAAAAAATGTAAAATATAGGTATTGTTTTGAAGATGGAAAAACATTTCTATATTATTATCATTGTGTTACGATGCATCCGGACATTGGGGCACCGTAGCTTTAATAAAGAATGTAAACTCAGTAGTGTCACTAGTTAAACTGTTTATTACATAAATAATATGGATATAATTAATATATATAATGATTGTTGCGGGCGAGTCGTTCGGGTGGTTGCCCGTGACGGTCGTTACCTCGGTGCGGTTGCTCACGGGATGTGATGCAGTCGTATACGGTTACAAATGTTACAATATATGTATTGGCCCCGGGCCGTTGACGGGAGTACTGTCGGAGCCGTTATATTGTCACGGCGTAGACTGGTCCGTTGCCGCAGTGTTTCCTAGGCCGTGTTATATTGCAGCGCTATGCGTCGGTCGTAGTCGGCGGCACCGGCGACTGGTGGTGGCTGGTTTCGGCGGGTCGACGATAGCGTGGCCCGTGGATCGTTGTATGCACAGCCGGTAGTCGGATGTTGCCCCGGCGGCGGTGGTACCGTTGGTTCGTCGGCGTTGGTCCTACTGGAGCGCTGCCGTAGTCGTCGGCGTATCGATCTTGAATCACAGCGGTTTCGATAGATCGTCCGGTGTTGATTGTTATGCGCTCTGGGTAGACTGGTCTGCTCCGTTGGTACCGTGTTCGTGATCGGACTTCGGCGGCTTATGGATCACTGGTGTTTTGACTTCTTCGTCTCTTCTTTCTTCTTATACTCGTCGATCGAATGTTTAGAAGAAATTATTGAAGAAGAATGTGTTGTCTGTTGTTGTTGCGCTGCGTTGTATGACGGCTCTTGGCCTATTTACCACACCAGGCTTAGCCTTTACTGGTGCAGTGGTTTTTGGTTCAATATAAGGAATTAATTGAATGTAAGTTTTGGATATATATATATATATATATATATATTATTGTTAGTAGAATATGATGGTTAAAGGTTGTGTGATGCCCAATCAAGAGGCCTGTGTTTGGTTCTTACTCTGGAGTGAGGTATGTCGGACGGTGAGAAACCCAATTTTCTTATATGTCTAAATTGTGAGAGGAAATTACGATAGAATATGGTTTTTTTCTGGTCGCGAATAGTGGATTCCAAGGTTCTGGAGTTCGTGGATATGAGGAAAATATCGTTTCGTACGTAGCAAGGAACGCCAGTGATAATACGTATGCCAGTTGTTTGGATTGCTTTTAGTTTCTTCCAGTTGGTATGGCTTATGTATAGGGCCCAGCATATGTTAGCACTGGGCTGACATATGGGTGTAATAGTTTTAGTCGGTATTTGACCCGATTTGACCAATCGATTGTTTGATTATTTATAGTGAGAAGACGGAGGCTACTTGATATTTTTCTGCAGAATAGTATGGCTATAATTTTTTCTGTGTTTATTCTGAACAGCCACTTTTTGAATCAGTCTGTTGCGAGTTGAATTTGTTTCTGAAGTTGTAAAATTTCTCTATTTGAGTTGTGATTTGACGAGTAAAACATCGTATCATCAGCAAATAGGGAGATTGTTGAGTTCACGTGTTTGGGGATATGGTTTGTGAAAATTAGATAGAGATACGGCCCGAGGCAGGAGCCCTGCGGGATGCCTGCTAGGATTGGTCTTGGGGACGATGATTGGCCTTCAATTCTTACAGAGAATGAATGATTTGTGAGGAAAGAATCTATGAGTTGTAGTAGGTTGGTGGATATTTCTAACAGTGCCATTTTGTGAATGAGGCCTTCATGCCATACGCGATCGAAGGCCTATTTGACGTCCAGGAAGATTGCTGTAGTATGTGTCCTGTTTTTGTATTGCTTTTTATTTGTATTTTGCTTAATTTGTTTACTAGATTGACCAATTGTAAAGTTGTGGAATGACCTTGATGAAAAGCGAACTGTTCCGGTCTATTACAATTATTTAAGTGGTTGCAAAGTTCTTAAAGGATGACACGCTTTCGAAAACATTGGACAAAGAAAACAAAAGAGCGATTGGGCGATAGCTCCCTGGTTTCCTAGGATCCTTTCCAGGTTTAGGGATACCCAGGATAGCGGGAAATAGTTTGTACTGAGATAACCATTGTATATTTTAGTCAGGGCCAGGTCAGGAATAAACCTCAGTGTGGTGTTTGATATTGTGTCTTCTCTGGGGGCTTTCTTTTTGGGTAATTTGGATAATAGGTTGTTGATATATCCAGGGGTTACTAGAAGATTTAATTATGTGACTTCTGAGATTCTAATTGTTTGGACCAAGTTTGTTACGTTTGGTAAGTCTGGGCCAAGATTTGGAGTAAATTACTGTTCTAGTGAGTCAGCTAGGAGCTCTGATTTGTCAGCCGAAGAGTTTACCAGACCGTTGGGGCTTTTAAGGCGATGCAGGGTGTTTGTTCAATAAATGTCTGTTTAGGTTATAGATTGGTGTGTCTTTTAGGCTAGTGAAGAAGATAAACTTGTTCCACTCGTCCTGCTCGTGGATCAAGAGGATGGTTCTGATGAATGTAATTTTAGCGTTAAAGCGTCTTTTTATGGCTAGGTCACGAGATCTTTGCCATTCTCTACGTAAATGGTTTTTCTCGTTTATTTTGTGAAGGATTTCTTCGGAATAGTTTTATTTTTCTCGATTTCTGGTTTGTTACTTGTTTTAGGATTAATTTCATATTTGCTTTCAGATAGGATTGATGTGAATTTCTTCCAATCGATGAATCTAATTGTTGAGGGTGGAGAAGAGGAAATAAGCGAACCATGGATTTACAAGAGGATTGGGTTGTGTTCGGAAGATTACTCTTTCAGGCTTAAAACCTGTATCGACATTGGGAGGTTCACCAAGGCTATATCTAAGACGTCTGGACTGGATTACTGTGAGTACGGGTGATATTTTGGGGTGGTAGGGACTATGATAGCGTAACCGTTCTATTGTACATGTTGATATAGGATACGTCCCGCCATGTTTGTAGTCCGACTATTCCAGAGCCGATGTTTCGCGTTGGAGTCCCCGGCGGTGATGATCCAGTCGCTGCTCTTTATTAGAGTATCTAGATCTATTGGGCTGAGGGCGTCGTTGGGAGGTTTATAGGCTGATGAGATAAGTATTTCATGGTTATTTATTTGAATGGTTATTGATGTAGATTAAATGCTGCTTTGTAGTTTGGTGGGCTGATGAGTGATGCGACGATTTACGAAGACAGCCGTGGGTCCGTGGGCGGGGGAGCGTTTGATGGACGGAAGGTCAGATCTGTATGAATAGTAGTTTGGTAATTTGAGGTTGGAAGATGGTTTTAGATGTATTTCGCTGAGGAATATTATATCGATTTTTAGTTTAGAGGCTAGGGAATGAAGTTTATTTTCTTAGATATTCTGTTTGAGTTCCAATGAATGATCCTAAGATTATTCATAATGAGATGAGAAGTGGCTAATGAATGAATTGAATGAAGCTATCAGGATGTCCTTGGGATCGGTCGTTGTTATGGCTGTTAAAAGTTCAGTTAGTAACTTTAGGACATGACCAGGGTTCATTGGTGTATTTCCTTTAACTGCGTTGGTGTAGTTCATGGTGTTTGAGTCTCGGTTGCAGGAAGGTTATTTTGAGGGGGGGGGGAATTTCTTGGTTGTTGATGTTGTATATGATTGGTATAGTTTGGGGTTTGCGACTTGTGAATAAGATGGGCAATCCCGGTAGCTTGCTGTGTGGGCATCACCGCAGTTGCAGCAGGAAGGGTTTTGCTACATTGTTTTGAGGCAGTATTTTGCAAAGTGTTTTCCTGCACACTTGACCCAGTGGGAATGGTGTTCACAGTTGTTAGACCCGTGGCCGAATCTTTGGCAAGAATAACATTGCACAAGACCAGTTTTTCTGAATGCCTCGATCGTGAACTAATATATACTTAGAATAGTTCTCTAATATCAAATATGTCTTTGACCTATGGGCAAGTGAAAAAAACCAAGCAGATGAGCATAGGTTTGTTAGTAGGGCCCAAATCGTTTGATGAATTGAACTTCGAAGTTTTGCTGTTGGAATTCAGACTTCAGTTCTTCAGTGGTAATTCCAGTCTGAACACCTTTGATTACCACTTTGAGTGGTCGGATCAGTAGATACTCTGTAGGTATGGAATTCAATCTTTTGATCCATGAGGATTCTTTGTACGCTTTTTCAGAGAAATCATGCCATCTGAAGTGTCTTTAGCTATGATACTATTTGGGGACAAGTCTTGGGTATTGAAGATGAGTGGTGCAGCTTTGCGCCAGATAGCAGTTGGAATGATGAATGTTGGTGGAAGTGGAGTTTTGGTTTGGTTTTTATTTGCAATGTTGATGTCCTATAGAGATGCACGTGATAGTGATTGAGAGTCGGACTTAGTATCTATTGTAGAGAATTCATCGTTGGAAGTAAGCATTGTGAGGTCAGACAAATGAGAGTAGGTGGATGTAGCTTCTTGTTCTAGTATCGGATGATGGACTGGTGTCAGTTTGTTTTTTGATCTTGGCATTTTTCTTTTTAATGCGCTTCTTTTGGCTGTTTATCATTGTTGAAGAAGGTGATCTACGGTTTGGGTCTTGCATGGAGAAACTAGTGAAGTCTGGAATTTCTGATGGGACGTGGTTGGATGTTTGAGCCGTAGCCACAGTGGTGCGGAAGTAAGGCGTGGGGCGGAGGCGAGTGGTTGACCTTGCAAGTCGGCCTGTGGTGGGTTTTGTCTGTTGTTGGAAATGTGTCCGGTACTTAAGCAGTCTACCATACCACCTATTATGGCGCAGAATTTCCCACACCCATTTTTCCGTTAGAGAGCTCCTGATTGCCATATCAACTTGTATGAGACCTATCTAGAAAGAGGGGAGTATCCTGAGTCCGTAGGTGTCCGAATCGTTAGGATACGCATCCTTCCCTTCCCTGAAGGGGCAATAACGAAATCCCGCCCTGTGGTTGGCCGGTCACGTTATAAGGTGTGTTCTGTATATTCTCGTTTTAGTCTAAAACGTTTAAGTCGACTGGGATACATGTGATGACGGCGGTGCCGCGATCAGCGCGTCGTCGTCGATCAAACGGTCCGCTTCCGTGTGGTCTGGCTCATGTGCGTGCTCGGTGTCGAGGCCGGCACCGATGTTTATCCGCGCGTAGCCGGTGCGTGTGGTAAGACCGGCGTGCCGCGGCAACGTAGTCTGTTCGTATGTATGTGGCCGATGCTACCGTGTATGTGTGGTGGTATACTACTTATTGTTACTGTGTATTGGTGATCCTTAAAAGGATCGTTTTCAGTGGGTATTTCGTATGTATTAACAGTGGTTCTGTCCCGTTACAATTTTGTTACCCCACTATTTGACCAATCATTACATACAATTATATTATCATCAAGTACAAACATAATCAGCGATTTGACAGAATTTTAAAATTTAAAATTTTCGACGGAGTAAGGGACCTAGTGATTTTACAATGATGTTTATTTTTTAATTTGTATTTTCTTATACCAGAAGGGGTACTCATATCATTACCATTTTATTGAGTTTCCGGTGTAACAGGCGATTAATACCCACTAGTTTATTTATACCGGGAGGTAAAAATCGCCTGTTTTGTATTAATGTAATATTTATTTATATATTTATAATATTACTTAGGAAAATAAAATAAAATAATAACTATAATTTATATTATAATATAATAAAATAAAAAGTATATGTAGATATATTATATTATATCATAGATTATAATACCTATATAATCGAATTGTGATCAAACTCAGTGGATTTACACGATTGCATAATATTTAAAAAATATTTCACTACCAATTCTAAATATTTTTAACACTATAAGGAAGTTGGAAGGGGAGAGGGTACTTTGGAATTATCATAACACATTTAATTTTAGTCGTAAAGCACTCGGAGTACCACTGACGGATAGAAGGTACATCGGTGTAAAACATACTAAAATTTACCCCCCCCCCTTTCGTTTTTTTTTGGTTTTGCTAGAACTCTTGTGCTATTATTAATAAGAACACCGTATCAATGGGATACAATTTAGTTCAGGGTCCTTTAAAAGGTATTCTTGGCCAGTTCTTCTAAAATTCTTTTCCGAGGGACCGTGGAAGTCCACTGAGCTTGAACACTTACGGTTATATAGATAATAATTAGTACGTATGACATCATATTATATATTTACATCATAATATAATTTATAATTATCATTTTATTTTATTTTCCTAAATTAGATTATAAATATATAAATAATAATACATAAATACATACCAGGTGATTGTTACTTTCTGATATATATTTACTGGGGGGGGAGATTAATCACCCACTACATTGGGAGATTATTACCTCGGGCAATTAATAGCCTCAGAAGGTTTACGTTTGGGGGTTATAAATTTCTCACGACTACGATAAAAATTGCATCTATAGTTGGTACTTTAAAGAGGTAGTTTTTCATATTTTATAGTTTTTCAACGCGTAAGAAAAAACTACCAAAAAATAACGAAAAAACAGCAAAAATACGATTTTATTTTCTTCATAATTTCAAAAATAATGAATAAAATCTTTTTATAAAATAACAACGAAAATTATATATTACATAAATATTACGTTTATTTTATTTTTCATGATATTTGAATATCAAAATTCTATTATATAATCTTTATGTATGTTTGTACCTGAAAAATTTACGAAATAATGTGCTTTGGATTTTATCTCCTTTCATTGTAAATTTCATAATTATATGCAATATAAGTCTAAATATTTTTTTTAAATGTCATTTTTTTTATTGATTATATTATTTAAATAAGTACTTCAACATCCCTTAGGGGCCATTCAATTATTATATGTTAGTAAATTTTTGGGCTTTTCAAACTCCCATCCCTCACTCTTGTCAGTAAATTTTAGATTCAATTTTTGAATATTAAATTAATAATACTAAATTAATTTCATATAGTTAAACAGTTAAATCTTAGTGATAATTAAATAGAGTACTTAAATTAATTTTAAATATCAATATGTTTACCAAATATATAACTTCAAACCATTGTGCACGAATGGCAAAATCTAATCACATATTTTTCAGAGTAAAAAGATATACTCTAAGTGGTACATCACTTGAAAAAAACAAAAATAGTAAAATGTGCAATTTTCAATTGAAAATTGTATTGATTGATTTTTATTACTGGTTTGTATGTTCTTAGCTATAATAATTTCCGGCATTATTTTTTTTTAATATCCATTGTAAATCCTACATTATTAATGTTATGGTATATAAATATAATATATCAGTACTAAATTAATTAATTTTGTTCGAAATAATTAAAAAAAAATTTATTGTATAATTTTATCTAATTACCTTAATAGTGAGTAAAAAAATGACGATTATAAAATAGGTGGTTAGCCAAAATTAAAATTTCATTTTTCAAAAGTGAATCATACCTATTAAAATTATGTGATCCCCTGGTCCATATAGATAGAGGAAGTCAAGGTTGTTCCTCAGAGGTAATCCTCTGATCTAGATAAGTAAAGGATCTTGAGGTTTATAGTTTTTTCAAAGGATATTTTATTAACTAGAATTTATTCCAGTTATATTCACATCGTATTTGTATATATATATAAATGTACTATAAATGCAATATTGAATAATAAATTCAAATTAGAAAGAGTTAAACAATTTAAAAAGTAAAAATAAATTTGATATCTTTACATAGGATAACACGTATAAAAATATCTAAATATCTATAAATGTTATTTAAATGGTTACACGCATAATCAAATTTTTATTACCTTTTGATACTTAATTTCATAATATTTTAGAAGATTAAGATTGTTATTGTTATTATTATTAATATATACTTAAATCAATAGTGATTAAAAATTATTTATTATACCTTATCTAAATTGTAGATAAGTTGACGGTATCTTGAATTTATATTTGCCAAATTTTCTGTTTTTTATATTTAAATATTAAATTTAATTAATTTAAATAAAATTTAATTTAATTAAAATTGATTTATTTTTATATTTGTATTAAGTAATTATTATTAATAAAAAAAAAATCGAATAATTTGAATGAGATGTCATTCCAAAGCTAAGAACAAAACATACTATTTGACTATTGTACTTAAATATTCGACCTTACTTATAATTTTTTTGTAAATTTTTATGGCAGCGTATGATAAATTCACATCAGCTAATCACAAATTCGTAAATTGTACAAAAATCGGCAAATTCCTATTAAAGTAATATGCCTTAACTTGAAAATTTAATATTATTAATTATATTGTATTTATAGTTCGATTAATGACCAAATCGTTATCACGAAAATAACATTTTTCCCGTTATCTTCTACCTATATAAATAAAAATTTACTTTTTTTTAAATTAAATTTTTTTTAATTTTACTCTTTGTATTACATTAGTATATTATGTATTTATTAATACTCATATTTACATTTACAATTGTACACAAAACATCAGAAGCCGATGAATAGAACGTGAAGTATATCTAAAATAATACATTATCTTAAATATGTTTAACGCTTGTAGAAGAGATTGAACTAGGAAATCCTTTCACGAATACGGCCATGTGACTTAGTTCGTCTATATATAAACGTACTTATATAATATTTTTATGTTGAGAACATTATACACGCTGACGGTAATAGCATTATAATACATCATTTCACGTTAGTTTTCATAGCGTAAAATAAGTGAAAAAAATTCTGACAAATCGGTCTTACGCCGAGAACTAATACATTTATATAAGTACTATATTTGTAGAATTCGGTGAAGTGGATTCCGGTCGGCTTTTGCTTTCTTATTTATATCAGACCATAATATATGGCGTTACTAAAAGCCGGATACATACTTTGTTTTTATTCTATTTCAAATTCGAGTATTACAAGTGTCGTATTATTATAATACATATTATTATGTATGGACCATTTTACTTATATGATAAGTTAAATACCTTTCGTACTAATATTTAAACGGTCATACATTTTACCGTCGAAGCCATAAAACTATTCTATTGTTAATCATAATTAAATTTCACAATATAACTAGTGTTGTATTGATCTACTAAATATGTACCTATAAACATGCCAGCAGGATAAATTCTCACCCGGGGCAAGTTCAAAATTTAAAAGCCTATTATTATAAAATTACAGAGGCTAAAATTTTGGAGTAAATCTCATTGGGTTTTTTGATAAATTAATTTCAAAAAAAGTTATTATGAATTAATAGTTAAAAATATGGAATAATAGCTGATTTTTAATAAGTATATAAAAAACCCAAATTACGTTCATTTTAAAATTTTGTCTTCGTTCGTTCGTTCGTTTGGTCGTGGCCATAGATTACATATAGTGGTTTTGGCCACTCTCGCGATGCTACCGGAACGTTGTCCGTTACGCACACTTGAAAAATGCATGTTCGATACGCCGCACCGTTTACTCATCAGTTGTATTTTATTACCTCTTCGGAGAACAATACACCGTGTAAATTATATAGCATAGCGAAAAACTAGTTTGATTCATCACATATAACTAACTATTCTGTGGTCATATGTCGTAACGACATTTGTCGTTTAGTGCGATTATTATCTATTCCATTTTCAGATGTTATCAGTATATCATATATCTAGGTTATATAGACATAAGGTAAATTGAATTATGTTTTATATGAATGTAGATTGTAGGTATGTTCTTAATAAAATGAATCACATCACGTTTGTTATTACAGTAGTACCTACCTATTATATTGATATTTTAGAAAAATTAACTTAATACAAAGTTTTTAATAAATTTGTTATTTTAGTCCGTAGTATTTTTTGGTTGTGCACCACCAGATATTTCACCCACCAGCCACTACTGTGTTTATGGTATAAGGTATATGTATATATATATGGTGCATTAAACTTGGATTCTGTATAGTGTTTACACTTTATAACAATATATTGTATGATCATGGGTGGGGGGTGGGTGGTGAAGTACTTATGGTAAAATGCGAATATATATCAAACAAGGTCCTATCGTTATTTATAAACAATAATATAAACGTGTTCAATAACGCAAATTATACATATATAATATCAACGACTATAAAATTATATACGACGTATTCATTTTGTAACTCTAAAATAACACAGCATTAGTTATCAATGCTTATGTATATTAATATAACATATAATATCTCGTAACTCACTCAATAATTATACATTATAACTCGGGACGACGAAAAATTCCAAAGAAATCTTATATTTTTTTATAAGTTTATTGTTTATATAGACATATTGTCATATAAACTAAATTATGGACTTTGATTTTTTATCTCATATTCACTGAAACAATTGCAACAAAATGCATGTTAACCAAAAAAGAGTATTGAGGAAGAAAATTGTTCATATAGCTAAACAAATAACTCACAAATATTCTGATTTTTATACACAGATATGGCATTCTTTATTTTAAACAAAACCACCAATAAGAGCAGGTACTTAATTACCGCAGATATTATGAAAAAAAAAAGTAGATAAAAATTCATTTATTCGTCTATAATACCCCATTTTGTTTAATAGTGATGTTTTCGAAGGGGTTTTGATTCAATGTGCAGTCCATTTCACTAATCAGTTTGTGGTTTATATAGTTGTACTAAATAATAGAATATATAAGTACCTACCTAATATACCTACTGTATGCCATTTGTTCCCCATTTACTAAACGTAATATAAGCTTAAAAAGAATAAGTAGCCTTAGTATGAAAGGTTTTAAATCGTTTTTATAGAATTTTAATGCAAATGACACAATCTTGTAGAATAACTTTTATACTATACTTCAGCGTAAAAAAGATTCCTGTATATAAACATAAACATGTAATATATAATAAAATAAAACTTATAAACTAGTAAATAGAACATTTTCATAATAAATTATGAAAAAAATCGAGATAAAACCTTTTCATTCTAACTTATAATTTGTTTATGATTAGATGAAACCATTTTATAATAAAAAATCGGAAAATGAATTATTAAATTAATTATTATAATTTTCTGTGATCACTACAAAACCACGATAAATATTAATTAGTAATGATAGTTCTATTGTTTAGTGATTTCTAATGCAACGAGATATTCCATGATGATATAATATGCGATTGATGGAGATAGAAAGTTTTCATAATATATACTAATGTATTAATTAACATTTGTTTTATAGTTTTTTTTCTATTAATCAATAATTTAAAAGTGTACAAATATATAATTATACTTTAGTTTTGAGTTATTAACATTTTACTTTTCTAAAAATCGGCAATATTGCTTTATAGCTTAAAAAATGCGCATTTACATTATAATGTTATATTTGTAAAATAATGAATTAAAAAAAAAATATGGTTTGGATTTATTTATTTTGTCAAACTAAAATTTTTTTATAGGTACATACGTTAATAGAAAACATAATTTTGTAAATTTTTCACATTAAAATGCATGCACTAAAAACTCAATAAAATGCATATAAGAGGTTAAACGATAAAATGTATTTATGAAAATCATTAATCAAAATGTATTTAATATCATCGACGGTAATCTCTTCCAGATAAACCAACTCTAATAATTCATTCATATTTAATATAAATATAAATGTACAATAAATAAATAACAATGCTAATAACAAATAATAAAAATGTGAACAAAACGTAATAAAATAAATACAACATTTATATGATAACTATTTCAATATGATATCGGCATACCGTATATGCACGAAAGTTACGGTAATGCAAAAACTAAAGTTTCAGCTATTACGCTATTTCTTATTTAACCGAACGTTATTTTTACCGTAAAATATAGCGTGTGTTTGCAAAAACTCTCTATTATATTAATTCCAGTTTAAATAAATATACAAATATGAATATACAAAACATATGATATTAATCAATATAAAACCTTTTACGCTTAGTAAATGCAATTTTAACATGCATCATGGGATATTAAATTTTATTTTTATAAAAAAAAAATATCAAATTGATATTATAGAGTGCTGTAAACGTGAATTATAAAAACATTAATAATAAAATAATTAAATATTTAATATTTGTATAATAAATAGTGTTTAAATTAGAATCATGTTTTTAATTTTGAAAAATGTGCTTTTTGCTTGTCGTGTAGGATCTGGCAGAGGAAAATATTGAATTTGAAAACGATGAATGATTGCTTTCAATAAAATGATACTGTACGAAACTTCAGTGTTAAAACTAAAAAAAAGCAATAATAATAGATAACCATAACAATTTTATTTATTATGTTATTTGCCATACAATTATATATTTCCGTCATTTTGTTCAAGAAATTAGCTATATAAAAATTAATTTCTAATTTACAAATTTGACGCCCAGGTCCATCGCTTCTCTATCCGTTCTAAATACTTCATAGTGATATCAAGTAAATATAATAGATTGGCTCGTGTGTATTTTAAACAAATTTGGAATATTAGATGCTTATTCATAGGAATATATAATAGGTAGGGCGAATAGTTTTTCAATAAAGAAACCATGATGGGGGATTATGCCTTTCTACATACCTACCCTATCAGTGGCGTAATTCTTAATCCGTGTGGGCACTTATGGCTTATCTCCCTCCTTGTGATCATAATTAATGAATAAATCGATAAAA
Organism: Pemphigus obesinymphae; assembly: GCA_025469235.1. Lineage (NCBI taxonomy): Eukaryota > Metazoa > Arthropoda > Insecta > Hemiptera > Aphididae > Pemphigus > Pemphigus obesinymphae. The sequence continues at coordinate 53,875 of JAIPRL010000832.1, forward strand.
CTGACAAATATAGTACCTATTTTAAATGTTTGGAAAAAAAGTATAATAGACAAATCTAATAGAAACATTTATAATCATTACAATTAGAAATAATACAGATTCATACATATAAATCTTTGATTATTGATCTCCACATCTTCATGCATTCATGCATAATATTCGTGATATATCTATACGGTCTATGAGACAGTTTTTTTTTTTTAAATGTATAGGTACATACAAGTGTATTACATTTATAATATATATATTATATCAAACTATGTAATACTAATAGTTGGTGATAGATAAATACTACACTCTATTGACAGATCGTATATTATTTCAATGAATCCAGAGTCAAAACTACAATAATTATTATAATTGTGGATGACTAATGATGGTACCGATATTATCATATAGGTAAAAAACATTTCTGTTAACACATGGCATCGTTACCAATGAATTTTAAATAACATGGGTAGGTACTTATTATTTGAATAATCAAAAAATTTTTATTCAATCACAGTAATTTATTCACAGTTTATTGAATACCATAGATAATTTCAAAATTGACAATAATATTAAAAGGCACTTACACAAAATAGTGCACTTTAGAACTGTAGTATAAAATATAATAAAAATGCATAAAATAAATCAATAATTTAATTTTTCATTGTCAATATTATATAATTTTGGATTGTTATTTGTTAAATATTAATTTTTAATGACAATAACATAACTATATTATGATGATATGATATTCACAGTTAAAATGATAAAATTTTTATCGTGAATCAGACCGTATTTCATGGAAAAAATATTCATAATATTATATATATATATATTATTATTATTATTATTGATAAGCTGCAAAAATATTCACATTTTCACAAACTTTAAAAATAATTGACTCAACTTTAGTAAACGCTTTTGACATCAAATTTTTTTTAAAAAATCAGAACTACAAAATGGCTATCTTGATTAATTTTTCTATAATTTTAAATATTCAATAGAAAAATAGTTATTGCATCTGTTATATAGTCCTGTTACACCCTGTATATATATATTTGATTTGTATTTTTATGAAAACTTGTTATTATATCTAGCTGACATTTATATGCTTACCTATATCTACATAACCGCTGAAACCGATTCGGACACTAGAGATAAGGCTTAATTACCTATACCTGTATCTAAACAAAAACTAATTCAGAAAAAAATGGGAATAAATTAGTATATACATATACTACAGTAGGTATATTTATGTACATGTTTCCATTAATTTTTTAAATTAAAATTTTTTTAACTATTTTAAATATTAATATAAAAACTATTTTGGTACAAAAATATAATAACGTGAATTCATTTAATTTTTAATTAACTATGATCAATCAGAGTAGAATGCGAATATTTTTTTATTAATTTATACGCATGTGACCGACTGCAATTATATACAATAATTTATTCTAAAAAATAAAGATAATATGTGTATTTTGTATAATATTAATATTATATTATACTTGATTACAGACATAAAATATATATATAGGTATATTGCCTGTGTTATTTTTTTTAAGATTCCAGTAAAAATCATTTATAAATTATATTTCCATTTTTCAATAATTAAATTATATATTTTATCCAAAAAAATGCAATTTTTGTAAAGTAAGTGACCTACCGTTATCATTACTTAGGCAACTTTAATATTATGTATTTAACAAACCTATATTACTTTAATAATCAAGTTATTAAATATACGTATTGAAAATAATTTGGAATAATTATATAACTTGCATAAATTAGTTAGTGTCATAATTTGCATCTCTGTATTATTATACTTCCCTATTGAATATTTAAAAAGCATCTCATTAAGTCCTGTGTATTTTTCTCTAAAATTCTGGTTTATTTTTAACATTAAACACTCTATTGTTTGTATATTAGAACTGATATTTGGGAAAATGAAATGTGAAAAATTATAATAATACAAGATAAAATGTAGGTCGCATATTAAATCTGAAGTATCATGCAAGAGCATGAGTATAGGTTACATACTTTACTAATATATTCATTCGTAACGAGGACGTTGTGCTTAACCCTTAACTTGGTGCTGTATCTTTTTTGATACACCTTGTTTGTAATCTTTTTTATAGATACTGAAATTAAATATTTTGATATTTGTTATTTGTACACACTGATTAATATATCAATAATCACGATGGAAAAAATAATACGTATCCGATTATTAGTTTTCCGATAATATGTTATCTTACATTATAATTTTTGTGTTCGTGACATGAAAAATGCTCATACATAATCAACGATAAATAGGAAACGACTGAAGGAAATAATTAAATTTTACACTGAATAAAATCCGTACGTCTCAGTTATATAATTATACTAATGTTTGTGTTATATTTATTGAATTTCTTAATTTTATACGTACTTTAAAAACATGTATCCAAAATGATACATTATTAGAATACTCTATTTCTGATTATATTTTATATGTATTAAAAGAAACCTTGATAGCAGTATCTATTTCAGTTTTTTTTAAAATTTATATTCTAAAAATGCTAATATTTTACTAATAGGCAATAAGGTAATTGATGTGATATTAAATAATTAAATTTCACAATAAAAAAAATTCTCAATATTTTATATTTTTTAAATGAATTTAAGGGGAGTTTGTGGGATATCAATTAACTGAACGAATTTTGAGTCATATTTGCAATTGTTTTATATTTTTTAACGTATATAATATGTTCCTATAAGGTAAATAGATTCATGTTTGAGTATCCTCATAGTAATTTTATTCTATAATTAGTACTTTAAAGAGTTCCATTTTGGACTTCCCAGTACCTATATTATTTATGAGTAAAGGAAAACCATACCGAAAATAATAATACATTTTTTTATAAATATAGTGACTGATTGTCACTTCAGAACGAAAAGGTTTTTAATTAATATATAAAATTTTATTTATTTTTTTTTGTATTGAATAATTTTAATTATTTGTGTGCGTCGATTGGTCTTAGAATTTCTTTAATCTAATCATTATTTACCGAGTTACAGAATATGCAAAAGTTCGAATTCGAGCAAATCTAGTATCATTCAGATCATTTATTTTGTGACTTTTCATTCTGAACAACATTTAAGTATAACATTTTTCTATTATTAATAAATGTTTTTATATTCATAATAAAAAAGGTTCTTACTATCAGCATATGTATTTGGTTTTATTCATATTTGTTTGAAAAAACTGCTAATAATTGAAGTCAGTGTTAATTTTAGAGTTTTATCTTGTCTGGTGAAACTATAATATGAATATTAATAGTTTCGTTGATAATAATTGTATATAGAGAAAAAATAAATCATTGGTCACCGCTCGTGACTGTCGTAATTTAAGTAAAACGAGAACGCTTGACGATTAAAATGACAGAACGATCAGATAGATTCCTATTAACAGTGGCGTCTCGTGTGTAGGGGCGATGGGGTGATAAAATTGTAAAAAATTACTTATTAACAAGTTAGATATCCATTTAAATATTAACAATTATTTATATTTACATTGTAATGCATTTTCAAAATATTACCATAAGTAATGCATTTTCAAAATATTACCATAATAGGTAATATTATTATTATAATATTTTCAATATTCAGTAAAAATTGTTTTCCATTGTTATGAAAGTTATGAAAACACGGTTTAAAAATGTACCTATTATACATCTGCGTGGTTATCGAGTATCAAACAGCGCTCGGCACAAGGGCGACGTTGACAATCGCCCGGCATAACTATACGAATATTCGATCAAAACACAAAAATATAGAAAGGAGAATTCGGTAATAATACTGCGGTCGGAGCGATGAGAATAATTGCCCGACATACATGTAGACTACGGAATAATAGGTATGGAATAAATAAATGTGTATTTACTGTATTGTGACGCGCACATGTTTCTATATTTCTTTAAAATGTATTTAATTTAATCTTTTATTATTGGTGTATATTATATTATTATAATATAGTAGATAGAAATGTAGTATCATATTAACAGAAAATTGAAATAAAACAACTTGGAAGACCTGTTTAATGTAATTTTATTAAAGATATACGCTTAAATTTCGAGTATAAAACCTATAAGTTTTATTATTTTGTAATTTTCGGTTTTTGTAAAACGTATTTATATTTTTGTTTTTCTATAAGGAATTAATTTTGGTTTAATAAATATACCTTTTAAATTGATAAATAATTATTATTTCATTCTATGCTTTTCAAAAATGAATAATTTCTAATCGCCCTCCCACTTTTATAGCCCATGAGCCGCTACTGTTTATTAATATACTAATATTGTTGTTTGCGATATTTTATTACAATAAACAAAAATTTTAACATATTATAATATGAAAACAAATTTTCTACCAATTTAACTAGGTATAATTAAATATAATAGGTATCTACCAAGTTAGAAAGCAAGTCGCAACAAAAAATAAAATTTGTCTTGTGAATGATACATATTAAATTGGCGTGCTCGTTAATGTTACTAAATAATACGATCCGTAACAAATAACCTAGAGCACACCAATGGTGATAATTAGTTTTACACTGATGCAACCATACATAGATCTGTAATTAATTTTATATAATAGCAATATTAAAAAAACAGGGTAATTCAGTATTTAAATAAATGATCAGTATAACTATAAAAGCACAGTGACCGACTACATTTGTCGATTCACAATAGCTAATGAAAACTGCAAATAAAACTGAAAAACAAATTCTCAGTTTACGTTTCGCGCAGCTCGCCAGATAAACAGACAGGAATGAATTAAAAAACAACGTAAAAGCTGAAACTGAATTACCACGGACGTTTGAAAAAACACAAAAATTTTCTCACCAGAGAAAAATGTAAAACAACTGAAAAATAAAAAACTAAAATGTTAAAATAGTGTCATCACAGTGAGTGCACCGTCACCCATATCAGAAATATGAGCTCACGATAATATTCCATCAATTTGAATTTCACAGTTTTACACTTATAATCACTTTCCTGAACAATTTGTTATTTCGAGTTAAAACGATTTATTCTGTAGAAACACAAAATGCATTAAAATATTCATTGGATGGAAATATAATACTACACTTACCGAACTTTTTCTCTTGGATCAAGTATTAAGAACCATCAAAATAGCGATATTCACAAATGGATATCTGTAAAAATAACGATTACATCAAGTAAAAGTTTTAAACTCGTCTTTATTTGAAAAGTGAAATAACTATGATCATTATTTTTATGAGGTATTTATCTAAATATACAGTTATACAATTGGTAAGACTGTATAATTTAAATTAATTTCGATATAAAATATTTTTATTTTCAAATTTATTTTAAACTGATCATTAAATTTCCTTTTTGTGATTTTATCTGAAATGAATTAAAATTTTTATTATTCAATACTTAGTATAAATAAACACAAAACTATAATATGTATTTAAAATTTAAATGTAATAAATAATAATAATTTACATTTATATAAACGAAGAGAGCTAGGTGTTAATCAATAATAATTATTATTCCAATGATTAGTGACAATATTATTATCAATTATAAAATGTCTTTCTAATATTTTTTTACACATAAAAAGGATTCCAAAATGTTGCAAAACTAATAAATAGTATATATATAATAATAAAACATCAAAATATAAATATTATATTATAACAGCATTTGTTGTCTACGTCTAACTGAAAAAATTCGAAACTTACGTTCAGCATTCTTAACTCAACTTCATAATTTCCAATATTAGAGTAAATGATTAAATATATTATCAAATTTATAAATTAAATCATTATCTATATCGTAGCAGAGCTTTTTTAACAAAATAATTTTGTAAAGAGGTACAACTTATTTAAGATTCCGATAATATGAATAGGTAGATATATTTCTCTTAAAAATTTCGAAAAAAGCTATATTATAGCATGGATAATAACCCCGTCTATAAATTTGGTAATAAGTAAATTTTCTTTAGTATTAGAAATTATGAAGTGATAAGAATTTTGGACTTAAATTTCATATATTATCAATTAAATGAATGGAGACGGAAAATTTCGGTTATACGTCCTTTAACCTCTTAACCATTTATTATTATTATTGTTTTCTTCGAAGCGATTGATAACATTTCTAAAAATGACAGATGTACATATAACGATAGTTATTTAAAATAACGAGTTGTTTTAAAAGACATTATTAATTACAGCTGTGATATCAAAAATAACGATGTGATTAATCGTTATGTGTTTCACAGACGATTATCTCAATACTACCAATGACCGTTATTTGTAAATGTTCTCGAAATAACGATAGTTTTTTTTCTACTATTCTCAATACTGGGTACACAGAATCGTTTTTCGAATGCAATTACTTATTTGAAAAATAATAATAATAATTTGTCTGTATGTGATGGGTGCATATTATTTTATTTCTCGATACATTTTGACATTGAATTCGAATGCCGTTCATTTTAGGATTTTCGAAACCATATTTTTCGTAATTTTCGATTTTGATAATCTCCGAGTCGGTTATATTATATTTGTGTTTAATACAGAAAACAGATACAATTTAAAAATTCACTCCGCACCTCAATATATTGAACGGTTTTAACCTCTGTGTAGGTTCGTTCAGGAACTATACACGTGAATCATTTATCATTTTATCATATTAGGTACCCGTACATGCATGTGTAAATTATAGTGAATTCTCGTCCGACACGTGGGTATATTTACTCGTTTTTATAATGATTATTTGCCCGACTAAGGGTAGGGAATATAAGAAGGTATAATTTCCGACACAACATTATACACACTGACACACATTATTATACGTATGACGCCATACATACCGTATCGGGAGTGCATTATGTTGTCTGTCCGTTGACATATATGCCGCCGATCAGTTAACAAGGATACGTCATGTGACTATACTGATATTTATGTACACCTATCCAATACCAAATTTGATTCGTTCAAAGCGTAGGTTTATATAGGGAAATGGGGAAAAAGTACTAGTATACTCATAGAGCATAAATTATCCGTTGCATATGCGAAGTAACCATACGATGTATATAGTCTAGAAATGAATCTAGTCTAAACATATATCCATCGGATATGTCAAATAACCATAAAATGTCTGATATACGAAAGAAATATAAATTTTTTTATCCGAAAATCCTTGAGTTCGGATAGATTAATAAAATTAACATTTATTAACGTATCTAGTGAAAACGTTTTATGGGTATATTATGTAATGTAATGACCGTATTGTTTCGTTGTATTTATTAATTCGAAAGCGATGGTGCACATTCTGGTAAACGAGTTTTCAGACCGATATCATAATATTATATTGCGGAAGAAAAATTGCACGCTTAAAGTAATAATCGATATTCAATATATTATGTCTAAGGTTTAGCTGCTTGAATGAAGCTTTTTTCTTTTAGATTCTGAACAGAGCAAAGGACCTATTGATTTTATAACGAAGTTTATTTTATTTTTTCATTTTTATATGAGCAACCTTTCGACCACAGAAGGAGTCGATTAAGAACTTTAGAGTGCCTATGCTATCGATAGAAAATTGGTTCTAGATGGTACAATTTAAACATGGTATTTTTCATTTATCCAGTCGTTCCTCTAAGCTTAGGAAAAAAACTATCTTTCATTAGACAGTGTATGATCCGGCGTGTGTCTATATAATATACCGAATGCACAAATATATAGGTAGTGTATACAATACACATACTTATACGGTATATGCAAAAGCCGCTCGTGTTAAGGAGCACCGGCGTACGTGCACCGCCTAAAATTTCAGTAAATTAGAGTGTTTTAATGTATACAATTATTATGCATTTATCGCTGTTTTAGTAATTCTTGTCGTACCCGTTACTATTATTATTATACATATTATCACTCATCGTACCTCTGTATTGTTGGTTGCTTGCTTAGTAGCCGCTCGTTCACGGCAACAGACTACATATACATGGATTACATATAGTGGTCTTGGTCACAACCATGGCTATGAATTCTATGGTTACGCGACGCCCTATACCGAGCTACAGAGAAATGTGCCCGCAAATATTCTTATCAAATCAGGCAAAAACATGAGGACTGATAGCGTTCATAACTGTGTAGCTTATCTCATTACCATAGATTACAGATTAATTCTATGTTATTACTGCAGAATCTTAAAGCTAATTTCTAGATGACACTACAGTAAAAAGGTACGTGTAGTATTTTGATAAGAACATTAATTACTGGTCACGAAATCATCACTCGTCGCGCAACCATAATATCTTAAGCCGTTCAACTGTCGCTACACTACCTCATCGCTGTCCGTTGAATAATGCATGTTCAATGCGCCGCACCGTTTATTCACTAGATATATTTTATTCCTTCTCCGGATAAAAGTACACCGTGTAAATTGTATGGCATATCGAAGAAAACTAGTTTGAACCACCGTGTATAACGAACTATTCTGTGGTCATATGTCGTAATGACGTTTGCCGTTTGGTGCAATTATTATCTATCCATTTTAAGATGTTATCAGGATGTCCCTTATCTAGGATATATAGGCATAATATAAATTGGATTATGTTTTATATGAATGTATATATTTTCCTAATCAAATGAATGATATTATCACATTCGTTATTACAGTACCTATTATATCGACATTTTAGATGAAAGAACATAATATAAAATTCTTAAAATATTTATTATTAATCCATAGTATTTTTGGGTTGGACACCACCAGATATTTTACCCACGAGCCACTACTGTGTATGTGCATACTAAAACACTTAACCTATATATCGATCCAACTTAATAATTATATATAATTTCTATATAATCTATTATTGCATGTGGTTTTCATATTTTTGTAGATTGGTAATAATAGAATTGTTCAAATTCTTCGACAAGTATAAAATTTAAAAAAATACTCAAAATTCGCATTTTTAATCAAAAATATTTTGTTTAGTACATAATATTTGTCTGGTTTTCACACTGATTTTAAGTGACACAAAATATATTATCCTAAGATGAATAACACGCGTGACTTGTACATATAAGGCTATATCAGTATCATATAGTTTCATTCTAAAAAACGAAATCTAAAAAACCACAGTGTCACCAAAATATTATACAAGACAATATTTTCAATTATTTGCACCATGACATTATTGTTATTATTAATATATACGAGCAAAGTGCATTTAGCCCCAAAACACCCCGGGCGACATGTGAGAGAAGGGTGGCATAATCCAATAACTACAATGGTCAATGTATTTTATGGAGTAAAAACCGTCCCGAGTACGGTTGAAGTAACCCGATGATGTTATAAAAGGCCAAGAAACTGTAAAAACGTTACCATTAAAAAGACGTTAGGGCCATGAACACATAAAAAAAAATGAAAAAAAAGGTCGCAATATCGGACGTAATTTTCAGGGCCTTTGCCTGAGGACTAGGCGATGGCTCTAAAGGATCGTTATTTTTCATTTTATGTGAAAAAGCTCACGTTCGGTGGGACAAATTTTTATTTTTCAATTTCCTCTCAGTTAGTTGACATAAAGGATACTTAATGCTTTTGGTCTTCGAGTTGATTTTTATGCTCGGGAGCCTTTATATTCTCCTTATCGATGGTGATTGATAGAAGACGTCTTGGCGACGGTGACGGCTCGATCGACATCCCATTTATTCATTACAATATTACATAATAATATTATGAAATCTAAATGATGCAATAAAAATAACATACACATTACAAATTTATATATGCTGGTAAACATTAGGATATTAACTTAAGAATCTTGTATCTTAACAGTGTTAGATTACTGATTATAGTGTCCATTTTGTCTTTAATTTCGACGAGTTTTGAATTTATTATATGTTAACAACGTACTAATAATTTACTGGAGGCCCTTTGCATTGCTATTTTGTCTTAACTGACACGAATTCATATTTTTTTTTTCATTAACTTCCCCCGTATTTATTAACAATATTACTTTGGTTTTTATAACACGTATACCACGGTATATATATTATAGTCGAACGTGTTACATTATTTTACAGGTGACTGTAAAACTATAAGCCCCTTTAAGGCCCTGAGTGAATCTTCTGCTGTCGTGAATTTTCGTATCCTTTTGCTCAAATATGTTATATAACTGCTGCTACTCCCGTTTACACATTAAAGTGTTTCAGATTTTTTGTTTTCCTCTCTTTTTACTCGTCGTAAATCCGTTGAAATGTATCTGTCTGATGGTGTACTATAGTGTTTTTTTTCCATGGCCAATAAATTATACGGCAAAACCTATGAATAAAAAATAATTAAGAAGTGTATAAGGTATAGAAACGGGGCGCAAAATCGAATTTTATGCGCACTCTAGAACCGACACCAGGCTTCGGACTAGGAAAAAAAAATACTTTATATTTTAGATGGGTGTTAGGGTTTAAATCCCTACTGAAATATCTTTGACTCGTATTTTCTCTGTTTACATTTTATTAAAATAATTGTATAAATTATATATTTTCAAAATTTTTAAATATATACAGTAAAATATGTAAGCTCTTCCAAAAAATAATCAATCAGTACATTTAGGGCCTTGTTAATATATCGTGGCCCTAGAGTAAAATTGTTTTATGTCAGTTTTTTCTGATTTTGACTTTATTTTTATTTTAATTATGTAAATTTTATGTTAGGAATTATTTAAATCCAACTAATAATATACATAATATACAAAGCAAAATGGTTCTATGTCTTTGAAATTCAAAAATGTATTAATTGGGCTTATATTAGATAGAATATTTTTACTATTAATTTTTGTTTGAGAATAAAAAAGTTCTATAAGAAATAACGAATATATTTATTTACAATAAATAAAGTATCTAAAATATATAAAAAAGTCTTAAATTGTGATACGTCGTACATACCTATCGTTTAATTTCACCGAAAAAGCGATTTAATAAACTGTTACTATTACATATTTTATTTTCAGATATTTATCTCACTAATCGAAATTCTAAAATTTATTTTAAAGTGAAAAGGTTCTATATATTATTTTATATACATTGAGAGAAAAAATCGTTCTTTATATAGAACTATTTTACGCTAAACGTATTTTTAATTTTTAAAACATAGGTAATATATTTACATCTTATATTGTTAAAGAAAACTTGTTTGATTCTTTGATACAAATTATAGAAGTCTTGTTCAACGCGATGAACAAAATATATTAGTAATTACAACTTGAAAACACTCTCCTGAAAAATTACATATTATGACATGGAACCTTTGTTTTCTAAGGCCGCGGTATAAGTACATTTCTCTACTAGGGTTTCAAATTGGTGATTTTGAACGGTTTTGGTTTTTGTTTTATAAAACTGTTTTTTTTTTAATTTTCAAGGTTTTAATCACCAGTTTTTAAAACCTGAATATTTTTTTTTTATTTCAGTTACAACTATGGATTCAAAATAAAAACTTTATAAATGAATAGTTTGTCAATAAAGGAAACTGAAAAATTTGAGGAGCATAAAAAAAATATTGTCAGTTGATTTTTTCATAACGGGTTTTCATATAGTTATACCTAAAAAATAATATTCGGGTTTCAGAATTTTCTTTAAAACGTAACTATATATTACATTTGTTTATGCAGATAGAATTTGAAATTTGGCCGGGTTCTATGGTTATATATATGATATAATTAAGAATTTTATGAAATCCTGGGCTTTTTAAAAAAAGGAAAAAGCGAAAAAATGTCACATACTATTCACGCGACACTTTATAGAACTAACATTTTTTTTAAAAATAGAAAGTTAGAAAATAAAATAGTAATTCACCATTCGTGCGATTTTTTGGACTAAATCGCTTTAATAAAAGTGAAATAGGCAAAAAAATTACCCCTTTTCTACGGCATGGCTTTGCATATTTTGGAGCTAAGCTATATAAAAAATATTAAATAAAATCCATTTTGGGAGTGTTTAGATCCCATGCTTTAGCACTGCTTTCTAGCTCCCTAATTGAAATTATCTAGACTTATTTTAATAATTTTAATTTACGTATATTATGTTAAACATACGTACAATATTAATTCTAATATGTAAGTATAATATAAAATAATTGTATACGTAATATGAGTGTGTATAAAGAAAATAATAATAAAAGAAGTTCATAAAAACTCGTTTGCAGTTATTATAATTATATACTACATTCAAGTATTCATTTACAATCTATAATTGAAAACCTTTTCGTTCAAAAAAAACCACGATACAACTACTAATTTTAAAAACGTAATGAAACGGGAAAAAAAGAAAAACATGAAAAATTTATGAAACTTTTATTAGTCCAATGATATTTTGGCGTTTTGGGATAATGTTCACTGGTTACAGTTTTCATTTATTCTCCTACTTTAGATATCAGCGTTAAACGGCTAATAGAGTGGTATATCATTATTATTATTATAAAAATTGTTGACATATTTATATGCTATGCTATGCTTTGTCGAAGAGTTCTCAGTTCTAAGCTATTGTTTTTTTCAGAGGATGGAAAATTGTTTCATAAGCGTTATGGAATTTTTTGATCAAAGATGGGTTTAACGGACATGACCTAAATCTTTGCGTGGTGCGAGGGCGGGTGCTGATATATATTATGCGAGGGTGGTGTGAGAGAAATATGCGCTGTTTCGCGGCTAAGCGCATGTGATTAAATGTTTCTTGGAGTGTTGTGAGTTTAGTGGTGTTCATGATTATTTCACTGCAGGAGAAACACGGTTGGCCGGTGATGGTGCGGAGAGTGACTGACTAGATGCCTTCGAGCTGTTTCCAGTTGTGTGAAGCTGTGTTAGAGATACAAGCGGGTCCTGCATATGTAATTATGGGCCTAATGTATGTTTTGTAGATGTAAGTTTTTAAATGTAGACTAAGGGGACTGTTAGTATTTATTAGTGGGTACAGTGCGTGCCCAACATATTTGGCTTTGTTAAGAATGTTTGTGAAGTGTTTTTTTAATGTGAGGTCTTTATCTATTATTACGCCTAGATATTTAATGGAAGTTGACCATTTATTTTGTTTATTTATTTTTTTATTATTTTACAATTTATTTCAGTGTTTTTTATTTTAATTTTAGGGCAGTCGCGGGGGTTTTTGTTTGTAAATAGAATCGTGTTGGTTATGTGTGCATTAATTGTTATTATCCAATCCTCGAATCAAGGTTGGACAAGGGTTAGTTGTTTTTGTAGACAATGAATGGCACGGATATGTGTGTTGCTGAATGCATAGAAGAGTGTGTCATCAGTGAAAAGAGCAGTTTTGCAGTTTGGATCCTGAGGCATGTCATTTACGTATATGGAGAATAGATGGGGAGAAAGGCACGAGCTTAGGGGAACGCTTAGAAGAAGATCTATTATTGCCTACTCTAACTTGGAATGTTCTACGATAGATACTTAAACGATTTGATTAGGTTGGTTATTTCATTCGGAACACCTGATTTGATGAGTTTGTAAATAAGACCATCATGCCAGACCTTGTCAAAAGTCTTTTAGACGTCTGGAAAGGCTGAGGCTGCCGCTGTTTTGTACCTGTGGCTTAGGGAATTAGCGATATCGTTGATGACGTCGATGACGTTGTGAGGTGGTGGAGTGTTGAGCTCTAAAACCGAATTGGTCTGGACGAATGAGGAGCATGGTGTAAATTTAGAGTTTGAATAAAAGCAAACGTTCGAATATTTTGGCCATGCCATTTAGAAGAGAAATGGGACCGTGGTTAACCGAGTCGTAACGTCCTTACCAGGTTTCGGGAGCATGACTCTTTCGGCGTACCTCCAGCTCAAGGGAAAGTACTCGAGTCTAGTACACCTGTTGTAAATATGGTACAAGTGAATAATAGTTTTGCGAATGCAGTGTTTGAATACAATATTGGTCAAGCCGTCACAATCCGGTGCTCTGCGATTGGGTAATTTACTGGTAATGTCCTGCACCTGTCCCGGTGAAAAGAAGATAGTTAAACTACATGGGATAGATGATTGTAATGGGACAAAAAACCGTTTATGTACACGGTGTACGAAATGAAAACGGTCCTTTTAAGGATTACTAATCATAATCAACAATATGTAGTATGTCGCCCGTGGATACTGCCACACATATACCGGCGACATACATACGCATAGACTATGGAAACAATAAAACACAATGGAAGCCATCCCATAATATGCGAGTACTTACTGCAGCTACGCGATCACGAGCTGGACTATGCACCGACGATGGTCGCACCCATACCATGTGGAAAACACGGTTGGCGGCCACGAGCGACCCGCACGGACCAAACCACGAGCACACGGACCGGTTTACCGACAACGGCATGCGATTGGCATTACAGCCGTCATCACACATACACACTGCAAGCGTGGTAAGTAAGCATATTGTGACAGAGATGACTAAGACACACCCCAGTGCGGGATCGACCAACCACGAAGCAGGATTTCGCTACCGCTCCTCCAGGGGAGGGAAATGGCGAAAAACATCTGTGGACTCAGGACACTCCTCTTTTTCCATAAAGGTATCGACCAAACACACAGGGCAACCAGGGGCCCTGAAACGAGGAAACGGCCGTGGGGAATCCCGATGCTTAAGCATTTGGTACGGTAGGTATTATAAGTATATAGGAATCCCCACCCAACTCGTTAACATTATCAAATCATTTCTCCAGAACAGAAAATTTTCCATCAAAGTCGATAACCAATTCTTTTCTCACAGGAACAGCTTCGCGGGGGTCCTGCAAGGTTCCTGTTTCTCCTCCCATCTGTTCTCTCTGTATATTAACGATCTCCCAGTCCACCCCAAAGCTAAGGTCGCACTCTTTGTCTACGATACCCTTCTTTACGCCACCAGAAAATTTCACTCCGCGGCAGCTTCAAACCTCTAAAAACAAATTAATCTCATCCAACCCTGGTTTAAACAGTGGAGAATTTCAATAAATCACTCTAAAACGTCAGCCATCTTCTTCACTAACAAAAGTACCCAAAACATTCCAAGCCCCAAAATTTTTAACACCCCAATAATCTAGTCCCAGTCGATAAGATACTTGGGTGTTCTCATCGACAGGAATCTTCATTTCTCAGCCCACACCTGTTTATTGTCAATAAAACTAAAGCAGCAGGCCACCTCCTCTTCCTCATGCTAAACAGAAAAAGTCTACTCTCCATCAGAACCAAATTATACATCTTCAAAGCCTACATGCACCCCATCCTAACTTACACCTCCCCCGCATGGGCCTCCAATATTTCAAACACAAACTGGTCCCGCATCGAAGCCGTCCAAAATACTACTCTCCGCAAAATCACCAATCTCCCATTCTACGTTAGCAACCACACCATCAAGAAATCCACCAACATCATGTCCATTCTCGATTACACTACCTCCACCTCCACCAAACTCAAACACTCGATTTCATCGTCCCCTTTTCCACACATCACGTGTATCTAAGCCCGCCCCGGCCTCCTCAATGGCCACGAAAGAAACCGTCCTCTCAACTTCTAAATAAACTATAACCATTCAATCTCACCCCCCCCCTCCACCACCTCACATATATACATCCAACACTCTGGTAGAAGCAGAAGCTTGAGACAGAGTACCCCCCGCAAAGCAAATCAAGTCAGTCGAAAACAACACATTTCTTCTTCAATAATTTCTTCAAATATTTCAAACCAACGAAACCGAAAAAGAAAAACCGAAGAAATCGCATCATCAGTGAGCTTTAAAACTACAAATACCGACCAGCATTCAAGAGAACACCGAATTAATAATTAATCAATAATTTTCCGATCCATTGAAAACGGCGACTACAGTCCTGGAGAATTGACGACGACAACGACCCGCCAATTTACCACCGCCCGAGCAATCGCCGACCACCGACCGTACACAAGACCGGTATACGGGGCATACTCACGACGACCCACTGTGAATAACCCGTGTCCGGCGCCGTCGATTATCGTCTATCCTGATCGAGTTAATACGCCACGGCCTAGCTACTGCAGCAACAAACCAGTCTTCGACGTTAACACGCAGCGGTTTCGACTATACTACGACCACCATCATACGTTCTGTATAATTATAACCGCACGGCTGCATAACGTACTGTGTGCAGCCACACCGAGATATACGACCGTCACGTGTAAACACCCGGATGACTCGCCCTCGGTACCTATTATAAATATCTTATTTGTACTTATTTTGTATTATCAATAAACAGATTATTTAGTGACCTACCACTGAAGTCATCTTATTTAAGCTACGGTGTAACCCCTTACGGACGCACTATATGATGATTGATTAGCTAAAGTGACCTATACTAAGTCTTTGAGAGGGCTAGCCACATGGGGGAGGGTACGAAATTGGGATTCTATAGTATCAACGATAAGCTCCGCCTTGAGTTGGTCGTCGAAAATAAGGTTTCCGGAAGAATCTTTAATTGGTTGAACTAGGGGGGGGGGCTTTCGTAGAAGGAAACGGTTGAGTTTTTAGAATGCCTCCGTCTTAGTTTGTGAGGGTCCCTAGAAGATTGAACCATTAGGATTATGCTCTATCATGAGTTCTTTAACTCGGGTTGTCTGCCGATTGAGAACTGTTTAACAGCCGGGTCCCTATGCATTTGCCATTGAGAATGAAGGAATCTTTTGAAATTTATTTCGATGAGAACTCTTATGGAGAGAGGATTTTTGATCATGAGAGATTCGAAAAGAGACTAGTCCGTTAATTGATTCGGTTTGGATGGAAGCGATTGAGAAATATGGCAGAGAAGGTCAAGAGTTACTAAAGAGTGGTCCGAAGAACGTTCTGTTGAATGGTTTTCCAACCGGTACTGAAGGGGTCCGGTCTTCAGAAAAGCTATATCGATAATATCCAGTAGATTGGTAGGGTTGTTTGGATTATGAGTTGAAGAATCGGGAGCGATTATGGCGATATCCTCTCTGGAGTCAGCATACTACGCCAGAACGATGCCAGCGGTATTTGGGTGTTGGCTAAATCAAGATTGATGTTTAGAGTTTAGGTCCCTTACAATGATGGTATGGGCTGGGATGTCGAGAAGTGCATCGATATTGGACGCGAGCAGAAGGTTCTGGGATCTTTTAAATGCAGCGACTAGTCTAAGTTCAGAGTGTGAGTTCTTATGTGAATTGTAGTGTTTTCTAAGCATGTTGTGTGTATTGTTTGCGGGTGATGTGCAATCCTCCGGCGAACGAAAATGGCAGTGCCGCCGGCCGCCTGACGACCAGGGACCATGGGACTATTTGTGAAATAGCCAAATTAATTTGGTATTGTGAATTTTGATTGGTCAGAAATATGAGTTTCGTTTAGAAGAAGAATATCTATTTTATAAACATGAATGAAATGTATTAGTTCAAGGCGTTTCCGAGGGACGCCTTGACAGTTCCAGAAAATAATTTTGAAGTTCTTCATTGATAGTTCAAAAGCAGTGGAAGTATTTATATTATCATAATAAGTGAGTCCTTCACTTTCGCCTTGCCCGATTCGATTCGACGGTGATAGAAGCGTATGAAGGTTTTGATTGGTCTAACATTTGTGTGAAAGTGTGAGAGTATTGTGCCGGGTTTGGTATGTTTATATTTGGGGCAGGGAGTGTGTTTATCCTGCTTGGCCGACGGATAGTTTTTTTGTGAATTAGCGACATACATTTGGAGTAGTGCATTTCGGATCTTCCTCTTTTGTCTTCAAACAGTCTTTGGCAAGGTGGGGATTCGCGCATTTCACGCACCTTGGTGGGTAACCGCAGTGTAGGCTCGAGTACCCGAAACGTTGACACGCGAAGCATTGCGCGGGGGAGTTGGCCTTGTACGATTTTATCCTAACGTACATTTAGAGCATGGATGTGTCCTTGAATATTCTTTTGTTTTCTATCGTCTACGCAAGGGTTACCATGAAGATGGGAGATTTCTAGGAAGAGTTTGTGAATTATCGAACATGTTTGACGTCATAGCCTTTGGATTTTAAGTCGTTGGCGACCTCGGCTTCAAGTATGTCGGGAAGTAGATCTTTAATGACAATTTTTAGAGTGTCTTCTTCTTGTAGAAAATGTGTGAAAAATTCAGCTTTGCTGTATCAAAAGTATTTTTTTACGATGCGGTAGAGTTCGAAATCGCGGCAGAGAATTTTTACAGTCGCATTATCGTGAGCTTTTACCGTAACCGAGCCGGAGGGAAGTGATGAAAGAAGCTTGCCTGCAACTTAACTCAAGTTGGAACCTAGCAAAAAAATGGGCGGAATTTTTGGAGTCGGATTTTTGTTTGGTTGTTTTGATTTTTTTGATGACGACGAAGACGTGCACGAAAGAGTTCCGGCTTGACTACCATAGGCGGGTGATAGAGATATGCGCATCCCAGCCTGAATTCTGGAGGTGCGAGATGTAGGGTTAAGTTTTTTTGTATAGACGCGGGGTTTATTGGTGAAGTGTTTGAGAACAACATCCCCCCCCCAAATCCTATTTACGGGTCATGGTGACGAGGGAAGTTGATGAGGAGAGTAGCAAAGTATTGTCCGGGGTGAACGCTGTTCAACCGGCTGAAGAGCCCCGAGCTGAATGCTTAGTAATGTGTTCCGAGAGGTTACTGGAAACCTGTGACCATCCCGGTATGGTGGCCTGTAACCGTGAAAAGGGTTGGTCGGGTTGCTGATGATTTGTGTGTAAAATGGTTGTATACGGGTAATATATAGTGACAAACTACACGTCAGAATTAACTTGAAGGAGCTTAGCAGTCGTTTCTGGCGAAGGGCAAGTCGGGTTGCAAAATAAATACAGAGAGTAGGAAAAAATACAAGGAACATGTGTTCAGTGCAGTTTCCGAGAAGAAGATGAAGAAGAAGGAGACATATTTGTTTTGCTTTGATTGCTATTACTCTGCCCCAAGCTTGTGCTTTTTATCAGAGGGTTGGATATGTGAGGGGGATCTAGATCAGTGTGTTTGACGTATAGGCAGTTTTAAAATGGGATAGGTCTTTGCTTTGCCTTGCTATGATAGATTTACCTCAGCTTTAGGCTTTGGCTTCTTTCAGGGAGAATAATGTTGTCAGGAGTTACGTGGATTGTCACTTGTTAGAAATGTTGGTTACTAAAATATTAGTCTTAGTAGTCTAGATAGAAATATTTCTTTGGATGCTGGGCGCTTAACGTTATTAGCAAGGTGAGGATATGGGAATTATTTAGCTTGTTGAATAATTTAATTTATTTGGCTTTGATATATTCTTCATTTGATGGAATCTTAATTGAGTTATGTATTGACCGACCTATTGCTGACAAATCATCTTAGTTAATAATCTTAGTGATACATTTTGGGTGGCTTCTAAGGCCTCCCAGCTTGATTTAGAGATGTTGGCTGTCCAGTCCGGTGCTGCGTATGTGCGAATGGGCTTTATGTATGTTTTGTAAATTTAAAGTTTCGTGTTTAAAGTTAGAGGACTTTTATCGTTGAGGAGAGGATATAGTATGTTTCTTGCTGCTTTTGCCTTGCTTATGGCATAGTTGGTTTGTCTGGTGAACTGGAGGTGCCTGACAATATGTACTCCCAAGTACTTGATGTGGAAAAAACAGTTAATTGGGTGTCTTTTGGTTTTGATTTTTGGGGTGTCTTGGGATGACTTTTTTGAGAATAAGATTGCTTTCGTTTTTGAGGCGTTTATTGATATCTTCCAATATTCATATTATGGTTCAATAGCTTCGATTTGCTGCTGGAGTCTTTTAAATGCACATTTATCAGTTTCGCTTGAGGCGTATAGTAGTGTGTCATCAGTGAAGAGTGCGGTTTTATAATTGAGATCTTGTGGGAGATCGTGTACAAATATTGAAATGAGTTGCGGGGAAAGGTAAGAGCCTTGAGGTACTCCTGCTCATGTTTTCCTGGATGTAGAGGTTTTATCACCAACTATTATCTGAAAACTACGGTTTTCAAGGAAGGATTTAGTTGTTTTTGTCAGTTGGACTGGCATTCCGGTTGTGATTAGTTTATAGATCAGTCCCTGGTGCCACACGCTGTCGAAAGCCTTCTCTATGTCTAGCAGTACTGCAGCGGCCTTAATGTTTTTATTGGTGTTATTTGTGATTTAATCTATCACGGTGATGAGTTGCGTCGTAGTGCTGTGGTTTGGCCTGAAGCCGTGTTGTTCTGGTCAAAGTGTTGTTTAGAGTTTGAGTCTTGACAGCAACAGCGTTTCAAGTACTTTCAACATGGTATTTAAGAGTGATATAATCCTGTAGTTTAACGCCTACTTGATGTTTTTCCCCACTTTTAGGATCATGATAACGGTAGCTATTTTTCAAAAATCGGGAAAGTATTCTAAGCGAATGCACAAGTTAAAGATGTGTGCTAATTTAAGAACTACTTTCTTTCCACTATATTTTAAGGCGCTGTTCGAAATTCCATTAGGTCCGGGGGCCTTGTTATTGTTGAGTCTTCTTATTTTGTCCCAGACTTCGGAAGGAGAGAAGTAGATATTTTTTTGGTATTGCCTACTCTTCAGCTGTTCAAGTTTTCAGCTTTAACTTTTTTATCAGTTTCGATTTCTTCGTTGATTGGTTGGTGTTGAAATTGGCTTTCCATCGCTGCGGCGAAGATTTCCGTTTTGATTTGAGCGTCGTATGCAGGTATTCCTGATTAGTCAAGTAGGAGATGTTCAGCGGTTCTTTATCCTTATACCAAACGCGAAACCACTCCACCAGTAAAAGCTTAAGTCTGGTATGGTAAATAGACCAAGAACCGTCATACAACGCAACGAAATGTTACTCCATCTTCAACACTTCAAGCAGGCACATTTCCAGATATCTGTCTGAAGTCCTTGATGAACCACGTGCCAATATTTTCAAGACGTTCCAGTATTTCCTAACCCATGTCAGTCGACCTTGCTGGATTTCCTGACCCAAGTCAGTGGACCATTCCAGCATCTGACCCAAGTTAGTCGACGACTAGGGCGTGAACTCCGCTCTACCAGCGCCGTGCTGACTGCCGTCTGCGTAATAAACCGCCGTTTTCACGGCGACCCAACCGTAAGTACCTATCCCACTTTAATCAATGAATACATCAGCGATCGGCGATAATTTATCCGCATAAAGACACTGTATCAGTTCGCCTTACGCAAGAGTATATGGGATTTGTTAGTCGCTTTATAAGCCTCACCAACTATCTCATCTTCTCCCAACACTGTACATAATTTATATTTGTATTTTAATGCCCATAAGACAATCCGTTTAAACCAATCCCTACGTTTTGTAATCCGAAGGTTAACTATGGTTCGACCACTTTTTGAGTATCGCCGCTCGAGTTAACCTTCCCAATTATATAATAAAATATTTTGTAAATATTGACCATTTTTACCAATAAAAAAACCATAATTACTCGAAACCCAGCATTGTTACCATTTATACCTACGACACGGTGACCTTCAATAGAAGGTATAAAGGTGTACCCTGTAAAATGTGTAAACTGTGGTGGTCTTTGATAAACACTGAGGGGGGGGGGAAAGTGTTTTTCATTTATATTGCATACATACACTTTACTTTTAGGTTTCTAATTATAAGTTAAAATAACTTATATGCCGGATGTTTTTTGGTTGTAATTTAAAATTCTGAGTTTAGTGGTTTTACAATAATGTTTATTTTTCTCTGTTAACAAATTTTCTACCAGAAGGAGTACTCCGAACTTTACAAGCTTATTCTTTTTCGGTAGCAAATTATATCTGGTTGGTACATTAGAGAGGTTATTTTTGATTTTCTCAATAGTTTTTTTAATTCGTAAGGAACAATTATCAAAAAATGATTTTTAAAATCAATTTTGAGATATTTAGGTCCAAACAGTTGGTAAAATGAGATTTAATATCTGAAAAAATTTAACATTACGTTATTCGTGCATTAATTTAATTTAATTAAAAAAATCGATTGAAAAAAGTAATGTTTCTTTTTTTTTCTTTTTCTCTGTTAGAAATTTTCTAATAGGAGTACTCCAATATTTATAAACTTATTCTGTTTCAGGTAGCGAATTACATCTAGTTAGTACTTTATAGAGGTAATTTTTTTGTTTTCTCAATAGTTTTTGGGTAAATGCGTAAGAAAAACTACCAAAAAATTATGAAAAAACTGAAAAAATACATTTTTGTCAAATCAAGATTTTTCATTTCTTCGGATATCAAAAATCTGTACAGACAATAGAGGTAAATAACGACTTTTTATTATCTACCCAAATGCCATTGGTTTAGACAAATATTGAAATCATATATATTGTTTATTTTAAATAATTTATTCTAGACTATAGTTATATATATTAAAATAATACAACCAATACAGATTTTTAAAAAAATGTGATCCATCTACCCCCTGTAAAACCGCCACTGTGTGTAAACACAATACAATGTCCTACGATTATTCAAATAAATCATTTTCGATTATCTCTTGTATATGATACGAAACCGAACTCAATCTCTACAACTGAAATGGAAAAGAACGAAAAACATAAAAAATTACTTTTATCAGTCAAATAAAGCGTTTTGAATAAAATTCACCGGTTATAGTTTTCATTTATTCTCGTACACCAAATATCAGAATTATACAGCTAATAGTGGTGTATCTTTTTTATCCTAAGCACAATTTATAAACATTATATTCACAAATTTATATAAAGGTACACTACACATATATGTATATATAATATATGTAATATAATATATACATACACATATTCGACAGTTGTACCTAATAAAATGTGTAAATATAATACAATGTCCTACGATTATTCAAATAAATCATTTTCGATTATCTCTCGTGTATGATACAAAACCGAACTCGTAAAACTTGTAAAAAAATGTATAGATTAAGAGGACGCTTTACGATCCATTTTTAAGGGGTTTTTTTGTACGCAATTTTAAATTTTAAAGAATGATAATTTAATAATTAACAAATATTAAAATACGTTACAAAAGTCATATAAAAATAGTTTCATATCTGCACTACTTTTTATTGTTGTGAAATTACATTTTTTGTTCAAAAACTACTTGTGGCATTCTGATCACAGTTTTATCAACAATTTATATAAAGAGATATATTTACACTAAATAAAAGATGAGAACTTCAACTATGATGAAGCATAGGTTTTTTTAAAAATGTCTAATGTAACATGTATAATTTTTGATTGAAAAACGTACAATTTCCAAATTTTAAAAAATAGTTAATTTCTAGTAAATATTCTTATCATATGCTTCTTAAATTTTGAATATATGGTATCTAGGAGAAAAATAGTACTTATAAAACCAAAATGTAATTTAATGTCATTAAAGCGCATGTGTAGCGTTCTATTTTGCCAGCCGTCCTTATATTACATATTAAAGTATTTTATATAGACCAAATGGATAAAAAATTCATGATTTAAAATTTTTTGAAAATGTTGGTGCTGAAAATATAGTTTTTAAACCAATTTAGATAATTATATATATATATATATATGTATAATATATAAATATATATATAGATTTTATTATATTATAATAATTTAAACTTATTTTATAATGATTATTATAAACATATATTATAATCAAAAATTCTAGATCACAAAAACTTTTTCATTCCCAATTTTCAAGAATGAATAAAACGTGTTTCTGTATTTTTTAAATGATTTAATGTATAATATACTGTATAATAATCATTTTGATTTTTGAAAATAAGGATTCTATAAAATGTTATTAAAAATTTCATAATATAGAAATTTAAAAAAAATCTCGAATTATGGAAAATATTCTACAAACCAACAATGTACTCAGTCTAAAACGTGCCGAATAACATTTTGTCAAAATTGAGTTTAACGTCATGCAGACTTAATGTAAAAATGACAAGATATAAATTTATGCTGTCGAAATAATTATAATATTAATAATTGTGATTTAAAAATGTATTTGATATTAAAAATTTTTCGAAATGTTCTAACTATACTAAGTGCACCGGTAAAACTTGGGTAATAATGAAAATATTTCGTATTTTTCGATACGTCTTTGATGTATACAAATAACAATAGATATATATTTAAATATTAGGTCAAAACTTATTACCAATATGTGCCATCCTTTATTCAAAAATCTGCAATAACAAAAATTTTAATAACTTGGACCAAAAACAATCATGTGTAACTTGTTCCATAGTTAATTATTACTACCACCTATTATTATCACTATTTAATGAATATCTTTTGCACTAAAAAACATTTATCACTTTATTCAGAAGTTTATTTCTTATTTTAAGGGTTATTTATTGAGGTTAACTATTAATATATACCTATATTAAAATATAGAAATATATACCTGAATTTAATCACAAAATCTTTTTTCCACTCAAATTTGTTATAGACGACTGATATAATATTGAAATTATTAATGAAAAATGAACGTTTTAAATGTCATTTTAGTAATATTAATATAAACAGGTACATTAATTTAATATACGAGATTTTTATTTAATTCAATGTAATAAGTTATTGTCATGTAACGTATCAAAATAAACTGAATTTTAGATTTAAAAAAATAAATAAAATTTTAGCTACAAATAAACATATATATTAAACATATGTTTAAAATCAATAATCAATGAGATAAATCAATATTTTCTTGGTTTTTTTGGTATTTATAATTTCATGTTTTAAACTGCAGCTTAACTAACGTACTTTTTTATATAAAAATTAAATTTGATAAAATGATTTTTTTAAATGCATATATCAAATTAACAGTTTATTATTATTATTATTAATATTTAATGTTTAGAAAATTAGTGCGTATATCTTTAAATAATATCGTGCTACTACTTTTCATATTTAATTGCATTTATAATTGTATGATATCTATATAAACATTTATTTTAGATAAAATAAAAATAAATTTAGGTAATATTATTTTTTCAATTAGATATTTTTATAGTATACTTTTATACCTTTTTTAAGGGTAAATAATAATAATAAATTAATATTAAGTTAAATAAACAATAATTTTTCATAACCCCAAAATAGGATGATTTAAAATAAGGTAAGTAATTATCACATTAAAGAAAACCTTTTACACATAATTAAATAACTGATTTTATAACTTTTATTAGTTTTACCAAAAAATCATTAACTTTTTTCCCTTCTTAATATTGGAAATATGTGGGAAATTCAGGAAAAAGCCATGTTATTCCTTCTATAGTTCATCTAAAAACGCCTCTTCGGTATTTTTAATTGAATCTGCAATTACTACTTGTGATATAACCTGTTCGTAACACAAAGTATTAATTTATAACAGTAATTTTATTCTATATGTTATATATTGTATTTACTTTCTTTTATGTATTTTCCAAAAATCATCTGTTTGAGCGTAAATAAATAAATACATAATAACAAAAAATATAAATATAGAGACATAATTTAATTTGTAATCACAAATATTGCTTTTTTTTAAATTTTGTTTTGTAGGATTTCATAAATAGTATTTATTTATATTTTTATTATGTTATCATTTTTATTTTATGCACATCACAAAAAATTTTCGAAAAAATACGTCATTTTGAGTATGAATAATGGATACATTTGCCGTTGACTCGAAAACAAATTATGTTGTCGGATAGTGGTGAATACTTTTTAATTAAAATATTTAAAACGCAATAAATTTTTTGTACAGAATAAAAAAAAATAAGTAACGCGCATGGTTTATTTTTAACTAAATATAACGTTATATTATATGTGTCAGGTACTATGCACAAAATAAGTCTAAATAATTTCAACCAATTCTCAAGTTCTTTCTATAGAATTCACAAATTTCATAACGTCGGTTATCGACCAATCAAACATTTTGTCATACCCCGATAAATTTGTACATACCTACCATGGCTTATTATGTTATTAATATGGATTTCCGGTATACTTCGTAAATCGTTCCCAATTTCGACCTAAGTATGACGTATTTTAAAAATTATCTATATGTCGAACGTCACTAGCAAATATATAACAAAGTTAATACGTGGTTATTAGTCAGCATTGGATGTTACTTTACAGTGATATACATAAAAACCTCTAAAACGAGATAAGATGAAAATAAATATATAGTGTCATTTTTGAATGGAAAAATACAACAAAACTATAGTGATTCGATATTTTTTTTTTTATTTACGTGGCGTTTCATAGAAAATCTGTGGTGGTTTTAAAATTCATTTGTGAGTGAGCGAAGCAAGCAAATGATCCAGCTTGGTTCATAGGCGCCACCGGAAGAAAAAGGTATACTTAAACCATATAATAATTGTATATCGGTTCTTATGTTACAATAATTTTAGTGCAAATATGTTTTTTTTTTTTTTTACTACACATTTTGTACTTACACGTCATACACGGCCATCATTTAGTCCCGGAAAAACTAAATACCTTTAAAGTAACTGGCTTATCCTGAAATCTCGTACAACACTACATCATATTTATAATATACGATGTATGTGTACACAGATTAAGTAAATAAATAGAGTTCTATAAACTTGACGGCATTAGTCGTATTGTGCAGCAACAATGTCGAAGAACACATATTATTGTAATAAAACTGGGACACGGAGTGAGGTAATTTATTACCGTCCGAACGTAAATAGAACATCAGCACACGGTTATTATATTATCAACGATGGGAAAATGTAGGGATTCGAGGTCGAAATGATTGCTGTTTAAGGGTAAGGTCGAACAAGAGTTACTGTGACAGTTCCTTTTAAACACACACATATAAATATATATATATGTATACAATATATGTATAATATAATTATTATAACGTTTTGTGTAACGGTTACAAATACTCAGTCTCGATTTTCGATATTGGTTTCCAGACCAGCGATAAATTTATTGTTTCCATCACGTTCAATGTTTATATTATTCTAAATGCTTGCAATATTTGTTTTCGTTTAAAATCTAAACAAACAGCGTTGGTACAAACTATTGTGGCTTGTCGCAGTATTATATTTAAACAGGACTGTCGCGGTATATAAGTTGTAAACATCACTATATGAATACTGCAATTAAGATAATAATATATTTTTATTGTGGATTTTGAATAAGAAACAATGTCGATAAAACACGTGTATTTATTAATGATGCTATTACAATAGGTGATATTTATAAATCTGTGTTTTGTACGAAAAATCATTAATATTTTTCATCGATTCTATAATGTAATATTTGATTTTCATCAAATGGTCTGTAATTTAAACTCTTATAACTATTATCAGGACGCCAGAAAATGTGTGTAGAGATAAGGACAATCGTATAAATATAATTTTATAATTTTTTTACTGTGCAGATGTTTTCATTTATTTAAATAATCGTGAAAACCCAATATACGATATGGTCAAATACATATTATATATAAATGTACTATTATGTATGTATTCTGTTAGATGTATTACCGTAGTACTTGCACCATATTATGTTACAGAAGTTTTAATAAAATTTTCGCCCCCCGCAAACATATACTTTTTTCACTCGAAACTAAATTCTTTTGTAATGAGATTTTCTGCAACGAATATTATTGTTCGTTTCTATATAGTTCAATATTTAAACACAGTATCTATTTACAAAAATGTTCCAACATACGCTCCATGGATTATGTAGATCAGAGAAGATAATTCCAAGACCCGACTGATATATAATATATTTACATATATATACATTATACATAATACAATAAATTTATAGTCTTACATGAAATAGGAGACCAATGATCATCGATGTCTCGAATATCCGTCCAAAAGTGGAGAGAAAACAAATGTAAACAACACGAAATTGTGTACGAAATAATTGTATAATCATCTATTTCACAATCTTCTTAATGTTCAAAATTTAAACCGAAAACAACTTGAATTTCGTCTGTGTACGATTACGATTAAAACGTCAATTTTTATATCCAAAGTAATATAAAAAGTTAAAATAAATGAGCTATATTACCAGTCTTTTCGCCGTCTAAATCGAAAACTAAATTAGTATAAATATATTTAATTTGTATAATATAATATAGTGAATTGTGCCATTCGCTCATATTTCTATCATAGCACAATATTATACTATAGATTTTAATATAAGAATGCAAAATTTGACGACATCGCACTAGTAGTAGAAATGGAATTCGACTTACAATGAGTCCTGGCTGAGAAACAAACAATTAGCGAATATAAAATGCATATAAATTTAAAAATAAACAAAAATGTTAGTTTGTGTTCGAAAATCCACAGTCAACATAAATATCTACTTAGGACATCGACTAATAGCACGAGTTTCCAGTTTGAAATATTTGGGTAGTTCAATAACAGATGACGGAAGAAGTATGCAAGATATTAAACAAAGAATCGGACAAGAAAAGACTGAATTTATTAAGAAAAAGAAAATTTTGATCTTAAAAAAAAATTAACAGGGCTTTAAAAAATGTGCATGGCATGTCACTTAATAAGGATGGGAAACATAGGTTATCAATGAAACAGAAAAAAGATCTCTTGAAGCTTTCGAAATATGGTGTTAGAGATGAATAGAAAAAATAAGCTGGATGGAAAGAGTAACGAATGAGTGATGACTCGAATTAGAAAAACTAAATTTATAATGAATGTCATAAAACGGCATCGATAGGATATGATGGGGAACGTTCTATGTTTTGATAAAGAATTGCATTATACTACAATTGATGGTGTGATTGAAGGTCGTACACCACCAGGAAGATCAACAAAATTCGTACATATCTCAACTGAAAAATAATGCAGAAATACTTACACCGAATTTTAAAGACTTCTGAAAATCACGAAAAATAGAAAACGAAGTGTGTTGTAAACCAACATAGTACTGGTTGAAAAAAAAATACAAATTATACCTAACACTTATACTGTACTTATTTTTTAATCTCGCCGGAAATTTCAGGCAAATCAGGTCCCACGTTTTCGTAGTATTATTTTTATTTCCCGGAGGGATGTTTTTTTTTCTCTTTACACTGGACAGACCGATATAATTTAATATTTTTTTCAAGTTCAAAGCTCAAAAGTAAGTAATGAAATATGGACCCTTATAAAGAGTACAATATAATATTTCTGTTGGAAGTTTTGTCGTCGTGGATTTTCAAAATAGAAGAATTATTCTTGTCTCGCACCTAACTTCATGTCAGATTTAAAGAAAAAAAATTACCCAGTAAAGCTAAGAATAATGACGCAAAACAATACATTTGTAGGCTATACAATAATAAAAAAAAAAAAAATTGTCACGTCGTCGATTAGTCAAAATAATGACGTTATTCGTACACGTATTCGTGTACCTACCTATAATACACTTAAATATATATATATTGTTCTTTGGCGATGTGCTTAGATTTTTAATTTCGACCGTATTTTAAGCCTGCTCGCATTCCGGACGCCTTGCTTGATATATTTGCAAAGACGACCGTATACATCCATTGTCGTCAGATTTTATTTTGTACGGGTTTTTTCTTTTGATATTACGCTCTGTTGATAATATACCATATATACCATTTATATATATATATATATATATACATATATGTATTTAAGAGCTTATCTCGGTTTGCTTTGTCTCTGCGAGATTTTCTTTTAATCTTTCGTCTTCTCGGCCAGCACAAATAGTGTATATAGCTCCCACCATTATACATATATATATTATATGTCCTATATATATATATATCCTCTCCGGGCTCTTGATTCGCATCAATCTTTATCCAATTTAAGGATGTCGGGTCTGCACTGATGATAATCCGTATACCATATATTATATATACACTTAGGTACATTGTATATACGTATATGTTCCTGTGGCAATTAATCAATTCATTTTTTCACATATTTCCTGTAACGCTTCATACTGCCGTACTCAATCTTGCCATTCATCCTTCCCTCCTACTCGCATTCTTTCAGACTCCACACACGCGTATACACCCAAAATGAGATCACTAGTTTTTTTTTTTTTTTTTGCACGTATAATGTATACAATTATAATGGACATACATTATACACACAAATATATAATAATTTGCAAAACAATATGTCGTAATAGAATATTACACTATCTTTATGTGTGCACAGAAGATATGAAGTTTAGTTTCCGACGATTGAGGAACACCTACTGGACAAACGAACGAATCTCGCTATATACAGTTGTTTATTTATTTGTTAATTGATCTACGGAAAAACTCCATATTATTATTTTAACAGACATTTTATAGTTACAGTATGCTTGTACGTAGACCGACCACTGGATAAAATTAATTTTTGGCGAAAAATATTTCAAAATCTGCAGCGATATGAATTATTTAGATTGCATTATATGCTGAACATGACATGTAGTGAATCGGTTAAGAAATAGATAATTTACAATGTAGGAAATTTATTATACGGAAAAAATACGATTAAAAATGACAAATTGTAAATGTTACCAGATAGCAATTTTAACAATATATATAATATAACAAACTGCCATTTGTTAAATTGACAATATTTAACAAATACAAGAAACTATAAGAATAAGATTTTAACAAAACAGAAGATCTGGTTTCATTAAAATTTACTACTGAATATAAGTATAACAGGAATATATATATTATAAAAAACAATTTTTTTTCTAGGATTAACAATGAAAAAATCTATATGTAGTATTATAATTGATAGATTTTCATATTTAATTGGGCTAATTATTAATTATTTTTGAAGAACAAAATAATTATAACATTAAAAATGATTCTAATTTGTAGTACACTAAAATTCATATTCATATATTGTAGTAATAACAAATAAATTCTATATATGATAAAAATGTAACAAAATATACACTTTGAACACTTATGAAAATTATTACAAAAATCGTAAACATTATTAGATCTCATGGATTAAAATATAATAATGAAATAGAGTTTTTAAATTAAATCGAATAGGAATAATATATATATATATAATAATCAGGTTCAGTGGTTATGTCCCAGAAATGTTTTGAAACAATTTTTTATATTCACAGAAAATTAAAATGTATATGATTTATAAACATTAACCAGTTGATAAGTTGGAAAACAGTAAATGTACGAGGGATCTTGTTTTCTCAATTAATTTTTTGGCACATTAAAATGAGTTAAATCTTAAACTTTTGAAAAAGAGTCAAAAACTATTTTTTAACTCGTAAATGATATTAAATCATTTGTAACAAAACTGAACTTTTTACTAGATAAATCAAATAAAAACGATTTTTTTTTTTTTTTTTTTGTACTTTAATACGTGTTCCCGTGTTTTAAATAATAGTCTTCCGTTCGTGTTCCAGTTAATCACGTTGTGAGAATTTTGGAATATTCTTTAATGGAATTTGGAAATTGTTTTGAATACATCAAATCTAAATTGATAACTTTTCTGATAATCGAAAATAGTCTAAGGCCAATTTAAATTAAGATATTTGTTAAAAATTAAATAATTATATATGACATTTATATATAAATATCACAAATAAACGTAAAAGTTAGTTAGATTTTTATAAAAAAAAACCTCCAGATAATTTTCCAAATATAATATAATTATCAGTGCTTATTTTTTTATTATTTGGTTCTACTTATTTTTACAAATAAATATTTTCCCTTACAAATTTGCACATTTACATTCCTTGCTATGAATTGACGTTACATAGTTTACTCCAAACGTTGAAATATAAGTCAAATGAAAATAAACACTAATTTTTTTTTTCTAATATATTTATATGTATTCATTATTATTGTTTAATATTATATGTAGTATTATATGCCTACACAATTGTTTTTTTTTCGTTAGATTAAACATTTTTTGTTAATAAAAAAAAAAAAAAAAAAATTATATAAATAATAATAAAAGTAAAATTTTACACAAATTTGTTAATATTTAAAATTTCTAATTTAATGAAATTTCTATGTGCCATGGGTTGAACGAGCCTATTTAAAAATATTATTTTTGTCTCAGATATGCATAACACGATTAACATGTAATTTTATTGTCTAATATAGCTTTTATATAGGTACTAAAAAAAAAGTAACTATATAAAACCAGTTGTAATTATGTAATATTATAGTGAATGGAATTTGATTACAGAAAAATATGCGAACTTTTATGACTACTCAAAAACTAATAAGGAGAAAAGGTAAATATTAGTACGTTTTTTAACTACGTTTTTTGCTTTATTAATTTTTTAATATAATAAAAGTGCTTTTTACAATGATTGCGGATAACCACTCGTTTTATTACAATATACCGAATATGTTCTGGACGAGCCGGTTTTAATACAACGGATAATATAAGATTATTAAAATCAGCAGAAAGTATAGAGAACCTATTATGGCTGAAATTACGTACGATTGGTTATAAATAAACAGTTTATAGTACGAAATTTTAAAGTTACGTTTCCCTATTAATACAATATTTAACGATAAAAAAGAAAAAATATAAACAACTTATCGTTTTTTTTTTTATTCAAAAAATACAGTGAGTGGTGTTTTCCAATATTTTATCTGATCTGATAGTATACAATATATGGTGTGGAGCAGTGGTTTTCAACCTTTTTAACTATCATCCCACATTTATTTACTATATATTTTTCGCGGCCCATGTCAGATTTTTTAGTTTTAAAAATTAAAAATTAAAATAATAAAATTGCTTAATACCTTAATTAATATT
Source organism: Pemphigus obesinymphae (assembly GCA_025469235.1). Lineage (NCBI taxonomy): Eukaryota > Metazoa > Arthropoda > Insecta > Hemiptera > Aphididae > Pemphigus > Pemphigus obesinymphae. Next base: position 86,600 of record JAIPRL010000832.1, read on the forward strand.
TGTAGAAGTAAGTACTGTTATAACTGAATGTATACAAATGTAAATATTTGTACGTAGTATTTAATTTAAAAAAAAAAATAAATAAAAATTAATGTGATAATTGACTTTCACTATATTCATAGAAATAAAATGTATCTAGACCTATTTTATACAATGTAGGTAATAAAGATTTTGAGTGCAATTATAATTGTATCTAATATCATATAATACGCACAATTTTTTTAACTTTATAATCATTTATTAATTTAGTTTGCTAAGTAAAATATCTTTTATAATTTTATTATAATGTTGATTTTTTTTTTTTTATTTAAAAAGAAAATTTATTTCAACCCACCTTTAAAGATCACTTGACCTAAAATTGAGTTACGATCCACTAGTTGAAGACCACTTGTGTGGAATATACAGTCTGTAAATGACCATAACTCATAACATTATACTATAATATTGTATAGAGCTATTGAAAAATAGACAAAATATATGGAAAAATAAAAAATAAGTTTAAAAATGTATAATTTATGAAATTATATTAAAATTAAAATTTTCGATTTCTGCGAAGGTACAGTATAAGTTTGAATATTTTATGAATTTTTCATTGATCAGTCTAACTTTGGTGTTCGGACTGAAGTTGAACACTGGCACACTGCAGTTAAATAAAACGTATAAAAATCATTGTTAAATAGTATACATAAATAAATGCAATACTTTTTAACAAAAAATAATACACGTAATAAAATGTATTGGAAAAAAACATGATTAAACTACGAGATCGACAAACTATGTAAAAATTCGAATTCTGATACATCAGTTTATATATAAAAGTCGAAAGTACATAAATTATGTGACGTAATACATATAGAACGAGGCAAATCCTACGATTTCTGAGTCATGATGAATACATAATAAGGCTGTGATGAATGTGGTGGTAATATTGTTATACGGATTTTGCAATATTCAAGAAAAACGATGTTTTTGCACGATATTCGGAACTATTTGATCCTTGGACAATGCAAAGTGTGGGACTTTTTTATGCGATGTATGCTCAATAATAATAATAATAATAATATACTGACGACGACAATGTACTTATATTACTTCTATAGTATAAGATAATTAACATATATTATATAGAGTAAAAAATAACCAGGCGACGAAAAATTCCGAAAAACCTAATGGTTTTTAAATTTTTTTTAACATTATTAAATAGATATAATATATTAGGTATATAAAAAAAAAAAAAATATATATATACAGGAAAATAGAGTGAAAAAGAAAGGATAAGATTATAAAGGGTGTGAGAGAGAGATAAGGATTGTGATGGGAGGAGGTGGTGAGGATGAATGGAAGAGGATGTAGCAGCCGCTTCTTATAACATTGGGTCCATTAGTGTAATCGTATTGCCGGGAGATTTTTGACAAATGGTTTTCATGTCGGAGATGATGTGGAGGCAAAGCGGTGAACGTATTATTTTAATATTATTAATATTAATTGTTCGGACCGAAATAAATGATAATAATTGCCTACACAGACGACGCACAAGACGCATAAAATATCAACCGACCTATTGCAAAACTCCCAGAGTACAATATAAGATATAAAATATATAATAGATATATAATTTAAATGTACACAGAGTGCGATAGAAAGATTTTTGTAATTTTCGAGGTCGATAAAAAAAAAATAAACAACCTATTCAAAATGTGTTTACACAAGGGTAAAAATATACATACTCTAATATCGTCTTGTTTTGGGCTAATTGATTTTTAAAAAATTAATTGAAATGATGCCCTCTAGACGAAATCATTTTGAAAATTACCGAACCCTCAACTCTATTCAAAATGAGTAATTTATATTATTTGCCATTTTGTTATATTGCGTTTAAATCCTTATTCTTATGACTTTTTTTATTCGAATTTCCGCATAAAAACATTATATGGGATACCTATGCTAAAAATCACTATCGTTTTCTTTTCCTTTTCTTTTTCTCGTATTTATTTACTAAATCTATTTTGTTATTGTATTTATCCTTGATTATAGATTTTGTTCGATATTGTACAAATTATTAATGCCGAAAACGAAATTAATTCCATATACACTATTCGAAAAATATTATTTATATATATATAGTATATACCATATATTGACATGCGTTGCTATCGGTTATTATTTTAATAACTCACAGAATTTATGTTCCTAAAATGTGTCTGCAAAAGTTAAAATTTGAGACCCAGAAAAGATAAATTCCCATATTTTATTTGGTCTAAAATTAATCAAAGTCTCTCCCACCCAAATGGTTTGTATTTAATTTAATTTATAGATGCATTCAACTCAGGTGCTTTCACGCTCACAGCGCTCACGCATACGAAGTATTCCACTTGGAAACACACGCTTATAATCTCTTTGCTTACAATTTCAAATAGAACTCAGTGTGAGCACTCGTAAGCGCTAAGACCATGTTATCAAAAATAAAATGTATAACAATTAATAACATAAAAAATAATACAAATTATAGTATTAATAATAATTATTCCAGTCCAAAATTTTCATGAACTTCTATTAATTTAATTTGTAATTTGTTTAATTTTTAATAACGGAAGGTAACCTAACCTAACCTATCCTACATTGAAAATAAAGATGGAGGATTATATTAATCTGTTTAGAGTACCTATATATATATATATATATATATATATATATATTATATATTGTACCTATATATATATATATATTTAAATCATATATAACTATTATAATTCTAGAAGGCATAGACACAGCAAATTTTGTTATACATTTGTCTTTTGTTATAATGAGTATGCATTCTACTGTTATAATATGACATTATTATTATTTACCATCTACTGATATGAGTTACTTTTAAACTTTTTTCTTATTATTTATGTTATTAATTAAATAAAATGTTTATTTCAATTCATGGTAACATTATTTGATTAGATAACCCATAAGCCTTTAATGTATATTACAGAGTAAATTAAAACTTAAGACATTATGGCTTAAAATAATAAAATAAATATACAAAATATTTAGTAAATAAACAAAAAACTTTACTAATTAACGAAGTATTAATTTATAATAATAAAATAAATAGTTATAGTTTGAATGTTAGGTACTTAATACATTTGATTAAAGTATCTATTTTTAAACCTGTAATTGCTGTCGGTTATCTGATGGAAATTTTAGTAAAAACTATGCTACCAAATTTAAAAAGCATAGATAGATTGGACAATTATATTTACACCTTATAAATGTCGAATAGGGTTGATCACAAATACCAACTCTTTTAATTGCCTCCTTGGTGGTTAATTGAAACCAATTGCCTTTAAACCTGTTCATTATCTTCTACCGGTGGTACTTCAAGTAGATTTAGGGAATTCATCATCCTCTAACAAACATATATTATACAAAACACTGAATGTTAAAACTTTTTTAGGAATATTCATATATAATACTCATATTATTATACTTCCAATACTCATATTCAGAATTCAGAGAAAACTGCAAAATCGGCTCTTAAGATAACGTAATGACCGTACAATTGCAGAAAAATTATAGAAGTTGTTGTTGTTTCATTGTCATGGAACCATTGGCACCATAAGAAGTTCGTATAGAGTAAAAGTGGTATCACCAACAAAATTCGAGTTGTTGGGAAATTTATTTTTATCACTAAGGTCATTTTCATTCAATTCAGACAACCAGAAAACTCGTTGATCATAAACCGAACAACAATTTTTAGCATAACAATGTAAGAACCGACACTGATGGTCACATATGGCATATTAAAAAATTACAGCCTACAGGTAATATAAAACCAAATAAACCTTGAAATAGAAAATTATAAGATTAACATACATGGAAATATACTACCATAAATGTCATTACATTACATGGAAAAACATCAAGTAACATTGAAAAACCATGAAGCGAGGAATGTATGGATTTTACAATGATATATTCTGTTATGTTTGTACCCAATTGTTTACAAAAAAATTTCATATTATTTAACAAAAGTTATTTACTCATTTTCCAGTATTAAATTGAATATACATGGTTCTTTAGTGAGAATATATTTTAACTACATAATCCAATTGAGTTACTATGTATTGAATGACATTTTCCTTTTTTGATAAAAATTGTTTCATTGGATATTTTTTCATGACCAATAATTTCTTTTCCATTTTTCAGACTTAGGACTGTATTTTTTAAACTTATTATAGTGTCAATATTATTATAATGATTACTAAAATTGATTTGTAAAAAATTAAACAAATAAATTGATTATTGGACATATTTTACCGATAACTGATATATCACAAACGCTTAGTCACACTACCGATTTGATTTAATCGTTGGTGAGTGCGGAAAGATGACGTAGCGCTCAGATTCAGTGACGTCATGGTTGTAGTAACCTTTGAGTATAAAAGGAGAGGCCATTGCGTTTACTAGCATATACTTTAATGTGAATCAACTAGAATTTAATAGAGGCCATTTTGCAACCTTTAGTTTAAAACATAAACACTAGATGACAACACATTATAAAATGATAACAATATAATATTACATAATAATAAAAATTGTAAAATATTGCCTAGTAATATTTAAATATTTAATACTGTTTTAGTATTATAACGTTACGTATATATTGTCACCATGCACGATTTTAAGTTGAATTCCGTAATGTTATGAAATTATTTTGAGCGTCAAAATATTATTTTTCGGATAAATTATGATATGTAATAAAATTAAAATCTTGATACAATAATAAATTGGTTATTATTAGTTTTATGATCACACTGTATATCAACTTGTAGCATTTGTATTATTCTTTCTTGTGGCCACACTCTGTTGTGGAAACTTTCATGTGCAAGGTGGAATCCGACGTGAGCGCTCATCAAGCGTATAAATCGTCCAAGTGAAACGCACCCTATATAGTTTAACCTCATATGTTAGTGTTACAAGTATAATAATAGCCCTGTATAAATGTATAACTCAAATTTTTCCTACATAGAATTTTTATGACGCTTACCGTTCAAATTGCTCTTAGTTTTGTATTATTTCTATTCTCCATTACGTAAAAACACAATAACATGAATCTCTACAAACATCAATTAATGTACCTAAAGTAAAATATTTGAAAACACACCTGTTTGTTTCATTACATTTTCATGAATTTTTTAATAAGACACACTTTTTATTATGACTTATTTTTAAAGAGTTGGCAAGCATAAAAAAATTCTAACCCTTGAACTTCTCTTATCGATTAATAACAATATCTATTTTATTTATACTATTTTGTCGAAAAAAATTTTTATAACTAAAACTAATACACTATTATTGCCTGTAAGAATAAAAAAGTTCTATATCTAATAAAATATGCCATTACCGCAATATTACAATTAAATTTTGTCAGAATAAAAAAGTTTCTCGTGAAAAACTTTTCGTAGAACTTTTAGAATTAGATATGTATATTGTTTTGAACGAAAATATCTAAAACGTTTTTTTTTTTTTCAATGAATTAAATGTATAATACAAAGTATGAAACAGTTAAATTCGTGAAAATTAACATGTACATCTCCAATAAAATGTATTATTGATCGAACGAAGTGTTTATTATTGACACACAGTTTTAATGGCCATGAAACGAAAAATTTCTCTCCTTATAAATTGACACATTTGATATGGAACTGTTTTATCCTAAGCCTACACCAAAAATGGTTAAAAATCAGGAAATAATACTGGAGATAAATGTATACTAAATATTTCCTGCAGCTCTATTTTATATAATGCAATAAAAATGACTAATATATAGGTAGGTAGTTTATTGAAACGTAATAAAAAAATTACTGAAAAAAATGAAAAATTTTTATAAATCGGGAATTTTTCGAATTTATATTATTACCAGAATATTCGAAATAGGACCCGACGGTTCCTACAAAATTAGATATAAAATATCTAAATAAAATAATACGACATTTGAATATTAATATATCTACGATATATGTGTAATTGTAATAATTTTCATTGGGGGGTTCAGTCACCGCCTCTTCGCTCTCCAATTCACGCCTTGACACAATATTATGTGAGATCTTTGGTTTCCAGTAAATATTATGTATATATACACACATATACAGTATTAAACGTTTTATACCATTTCGAACGAAATGTAAACATATTATACACCGAACACGTCACTTGTAAACCTAAATAATATTTTCATGCCGTCACGACACGTTTAGTGTACTGTTATTATGTTATATCGTATTGTTACACGCGCTCGTTTAACGATATATTATATCGCGTTTAGAGTCATAAAATGACTCGGTTCTACACTCTCACACACGGTATAGGGTAAACGACCATATTATTAGTACTGTATATAATGTAACAAAACGTAAACAGATGTATATAATTCTAATCGTTTTCAATCCTATTGATAATAGGATATAATATATATAGTATACGTTGTACTTGAATATCACGTTTGTATACGTATTGTCACACACTCGCGGTGGAGATAAGGAAACAATCGGGTTTTTTTTTTTTTGAAATTTTTTTAACCGATTTGTTTCTCTCGAACACTATTGAGCGTAATATTATGGTGTATTATATTGTGATCGTGTCATTGATTATACGAAAACGGCCAATCGTATATAGATATATTATAAACGATCAATTAATGTCAACGATGTGCGGCGGATATAATAATTCACGCGGAAACCTGATAAAAATCGTAGACGACGACGACGGCGACGACGAATATTGCGAGCGTCTCGCGGGGAAGGCCGAGATCGCGCGCTAAAATAGGTTAATCGGATTCTCGATTTAAATATCCAACTCCATTATAATACATATAGTATCGCTATCGTCGTGTTCCGAACTCGTGTACTCTTATATTATATTATATTTTTAATGAATGAAGTAAATGACCGGCGCTCGTTTATACTATACAGATAACGTATAAATATAAACGATTCGAGAAATAAATACGATCCATCAATATAACGTATCTGTTATAATATGGGTATCCTGTCGATCTATATATCCATGTCATTATAAAGTCCTCCGAGTCGAGAATATTTATGCGAATTAAGGTTAAACTATTATGACCATCTTCGCAACGTCTGAGAATTGTGCATATTATAACGTCGTGACAATATTATATTATAGTGTATAATAACCGGGGTTCGGTGGAGCGTGACGGCATTTGCATGTTTCCTAGGAAGCGGCATAGTATTCGAAATCCGTTTCGATACACAAATTCGTTTCACAAAGCCGGTTTCAAACTAGATCGATATTGGCCGATGGAAATGTCCCACGATAACTTGTCGAAAAATGATTTTATTGTTAAATAATCTTTAAACCATAATATAGTGTGCTTAGAATCTGCAGGAGGAGTGGATCTGAGAGGGAAAGGGTTGCAAAGAACTAACGCGCATCCTCAATATTCAAAAAAAAATTTATCGTACAATATAAACATATTAGACAAATATATGTATCTAAAAAAACACTTGAAAATACGTGCCCCATTCATCTCCCGTAGAATATATCTAGATCCACTCTTGTTTAGAATGAAACAGTTCCAAACGATATTTATCAATTTATGAGGAGCGCGATTTTTCGTATTTTAACCACTAAAATTGCAAATATTTCATCGACAATTATTCCGATTGAGTTGCAAATTTTAGTGATAACGAAAATCTAAATTTTCTTTGATTTTTGTTGTTTTAAAATTACTTATATATAATTGAGAAATAAAAATATTTTAGTTACTTCGATCGAAATAAAATAGTTCAACACGTAGATTATACAAAATATTGAATCAATGATATATTATTGTATTCAATATAGAACTTTTTTTATTCAAATAGTTGAAGATAACAGTGTATTGGTTAAAATTATTTTGGATTAAACAAATAAAAATAATAGTGTTATTAAATGATGGTCATAATTAGAGGAATTATAGTTCAGAATTAAGAGTTAGAAATGATTTTATCCTGATAAACTCTCTAAATCTCTAAATACATAAGTCATATTTATAGTAATTTATAGTTTAAAAAAAAAATGAACAAAAATTTAAAAAAGAAATAGTGAATCTATATAAAAAATCATTTTTTTCAAAATGAACAGTTATAATATTTTTATTTTAAATCCATGATATATTATATTAAATATTACTAAGTATTTAATATTGATTAGATACTATCAAAATAAATTTTAATCCATGTACCCTTAATCGTTGACCTGTTGTGGATCTTTTTTGATGAATACAAATAGTTGTCAATGCAGATTATTCAATTTCTATCCATTATTCATGTACCGGCATTTCAGTTAATCGATACTTATAATATAATATATAATATAATAGACCTAAAAATTCTTGCTAAAATTGAAATTTTAATACCAATGTATCTATATCCATCATATCAAATTAGTGTGTAGTACAAGCTTAATGCATATTACAGTAATAGACGAATATTTTTTGTATATTTTAATAAATTTCTAGTGTTTTCGTATATTTGTATACATATTAATGTGTATTTTTTTGATAATACAATAAAAGTAGTTCTATTTCAAATTTAAAATGTGTAATTTAATTATTAAATGTTAAATTATTATAATACTCAATTATGTTTAATAAAAAATGTTGTATTTTAAACTCGTTTTACACTAATACAAAATGATAGGTCGACTTTTAAACGACAATTATAATTTTTTTTTTCATTTAAACAGACTAAATTATAAGACTTTTAATCGTTTTTACACGTTTTACACGTGAAAATTTTTCAACGAAGAGAAAGACAAAACAATTTTTGACTTTTTTTTATCGTAAATCTGCATTGTCTAATATGAAAAATAAGTCACAAATGATTTTAATCGGTTCTAAATACACAAGAATTGTGAATTTTAACATTTATAAATATGGTAATAATCAATAATAATAGTTTTTTTTTCGTTTGGTATTATTATTTTTTACTAGTACAACTCAAATATCCATTATGTCCTCTATAAGAAATAAAATAGATTAATAATAATATATTATTCGACAATATTACTGAAACATACGAAAACTAAACAAATATATTATAGTTCGAAATTATAGAATATTGTTTTATTAGTTCACAGTAAAATAATTAACAATATTGGCCATTGATGAAGACGTCAAACATCGACATAATAGATGACGAGGCCGAATAGATTGTAGTACTCCAATATATTATATAGTATTGTTTCTATTATATTGTAATGTGATCGATAAATTCGAATTAAATAAGGTCACATATATTAATGATGTTATTCGCGTGTTTATTTATCGGCTTATATTTTCTTAAAGATACTATACAACTACGAAATATTTATAACTCATAGCTAAAAATTAAATTAATTAATATTATGAAACTATAGAAATCATCGCGGCTGATAGCATTAAAAAAGTTAATTTTAGAAAATAGGTACTTATAAAATGTTTTATGTTCGTATTTGGTCGTGGAAAGTAACGTTCAAAACATCTTCTCAATGTGTCTAAAAATCATATTGATTTTATTAAATGTTCATATTATTGAATATGTTTTTCCAAACGTTAATCATTTTCCGAACCGAAAATTTCCCTAAAGCCTTAAACGATCATTAACTGATCTCATGAAATAGATTAAAGAAAATAGTTTTACATTTTGTGCTACAGGAGATTAAATTAAATATTGCAATAATATTGGGTTTTTTTTTTAAATATTAATTTAAATATCCTAATATAATATGAAATTTTGACATAGTCATTGAACATAAAATACTATATACTTAAAATATACTATTATAAAAAAATACTATATAAAAGAACAAACTTTTTAATTTATTTATATATTTTTATATTCAAAAATCTGAGCGTAGCGATAGCTATTGATTTTACAATTATGTTTATTTTTCTTGTTTCTATGAGGAAATTGTTGATCAGATGGAGTGAAGTAATTGTTTCAGCGTTTATAAGTTAACGACAGAAATTGGTTCTAGTTAGTGTTTTTAATAAGTTATTTTTTAATTTTTCCAAAAGTTTCCTTAATTTTGAAGTTAATCTACCTTCTATATGCTATATTAGAATGTGTATGCCAAATGAAGTTTCTTCAAATAGAAGGAAAATAACAAAATACATATATAGTGTATACATAGGTAGGTACTTATGCATCCTTATACGGTGTATCTATATATTTTTATTCAAGGGAAAGTAGGAAAGTGGATTTAAATTTTTATTCAACGCTAAAAATAATAATAAAATAAAATATATAAATGGAATATTTATAAAATTTGTCACAGCGCATTCAAAGAAAAATATAAATTCAAATCCTGGGAAAAACTGTGTATGACAGCTAGTATATTATATTTAGGAAACATTTCAAAAATAGCTTTTTTGATAGCGAATAATTCTATAGATTGTACTTTAGGGAGATCATTTTTTGATTTTTCACTAAAAACAAAATTACATCTTTCAAGATCGTATTTATGGAAAGCAAGGATTTATCAATGTTTTCAATTCTAAAATAATAGTAATGCGTTATAATGTCTGAGAACCAAGTGGAATATAGACAGATTTCCTCCCTCTATATCTTACTTGACCTGAAAAGTACTTTTTTTTATTAATTATTTTTAATGTTTTTCAAAAAAATTCAGTTTAAATTTTGTGTTCAATAGTTTGATATTTTAAACTATGAGTACGATTTTCATACCGAAAACCCTCGGTTCGATTCGGTCCCGCTCGAAAATCGAACAGTTAACATTACTGCAACATTTCTATAAAATCCATGATATCAATAATTATTATACTATACATGACGAATAAATTACTATATTTATTATTTCGATTACCGCCTTTCATATTATGACGTTTATTAATAAATTTATAAATATAGAGTAAATAATATTCTGTTCTTTCACTTTTTTTTTTTTTTTTTGTAACTTATGATATTTGAGATTTAATTTTATATGACTTGCGATGGACACACTTCACCCTACACTTCACTTAAAATAAAATGAACAATTATTTTCCTATTGTTTATATAGTGTACGAAATAAACAAATAAATGGCTCTCCTGAAATAGCACGTTTTGGAATACTACTCATCATTATTTATGAGTGATAATTATGCAGCAGTTTTGTACAAACACTACAGACATTTAATAATAAATTGCAATATTATTTAGAATCCTTCGACAATGGGGATAAAGAATATTTGTGTGTTTTGTATAAAATCCCAAATTGAAATAACTGAATAAAAGTATTATAATTTAAATTCTATGCATATGTGAATAATCGGATAAGAAGACCACTACTGTTTTGGAAAATAAAATATATTTTCTAAGGGGAAAATATTTAATTATTATTAAGTTAATTAAACTGTATATTTTAATAGTGTATTTTTAGAGTTTTTAGATAATAAACTTAATTTTCTAAGATAATTTTATTACTTTTGTTTTATTCTTTTTTGACAAATAAAAAATTGAATTATATAACTACCTACATATATATTATAGTATTAAATATGCTTATTCAATGTTTTACTCCAAAATTGCTATATTTGTTAAAAACTTCATATTTTGAATAATTGTTAAATTTAACTAAATATAAATTTAAACTCATGGCGATATGTTGGGCTTGTTAAATCGTTTGTTTTTAGCTCGGCCCGGATGATATAACTGACGATTAATCTTGTGATTTTTTATTTTTTTTTTGAATTATCATATGGTCCAGCGCACTATGGTTTATAATCGTCGTAAATAACGTCTATATTTTGTAGCGTTTAAATTCGTTATTAACGATTCATTTATTCAATGTTTGAATGATTTTTTATTAATCGACACCATATGGGTGATATTTATTTATTTTTTTTTTAATTCGATCATCGGAATGTTACGCATCGTTTCTCGTTCGACACGCATTATACGAATGACACATTAATATAAAATATGACATATGCGTCTTCGCGAAGCGTAATCGACGATAAATTGTACGGAGGGAGACGATCTGTATGCTATATGTATGGAGGTGAAATTGCACAACGACCGACATCATATTTGATATTTTATTACCACATATTATAGAGGTCGTATGTCTAATGTATAGTACGTTTCAATAGGCCATAAAGGGGTCACAATATACTGATTTCGGTTCCGGAACGATCGAGTAGGGCATCGTCCGATATTTGCTTAGAATTTCTCAGTTATAACAGATTCCACGTGGATGGAAGTATTTTCAAAAGGAAATTATACTTGGAATTTTATACCGATTATTATACAAATTACAAATCCATAAATTTGTTAAAAATTTTTGCACATCCGCCATACGAATATGGCTGAGTAATAATGAACATCCTACGAACCGAGACGATCTCTTCGATTCTCAAAATACCAACATGAATTTGGTATTACCATGTAGTCATAGTCATTCAAATCAGACACTTATATATGTAGTATGCAATCTATTAATCTAAATAAATATATTTTAGAATCGAATATATTTATAAATATTATATATATATATTTATAAATTGTATATATATATATATATTGTATCTTTGTGTCAGGAAATAATATATATAATGTGATAGTACTATTAAATATTTTCAAAAAGACGCGGTACGCAGTTACACTTTTAATGCTACTTTTTGTAAAATAGAAATTCAATAATCTTAAAATATTTAAATATATTTTTAAAATAATTAAAAAATAATCTTGTATCATTAACATTTTTTGTTGCCATGTTATGACAATCAATATTTGTTAAAAAAAAAAACATGAACAGACGTTTTTATTTTTATAAACTAAAGATTATCGTAGAAAGATGAAATAAAAATTCATTGTAAATAGCAAAATTTAGTAGTAGCTCCCTACACGTTTCACATCTCATAGGAGTAAATAAATCGATATTGGGTAATAGTTTTATGTAACTAACATTGATATCAAGTAAAATATTCTAATTTTATTGAACTTTAAAAATTATATAAAATAAATAACTAAACCTTAGTGAAAAATTTTTATTACCAAAGAGATTTTAATAATAAGCCTATAAACATTTTAACATTTATTAAACCTTGTATGCAAGCTTTAAATGCAATGTTTAACGTTAAATAAACATTTAATATACGTTTAATTTGGTTTGATCGAATGTTACTTAACCTTTCACTCAATATTATTTGAAAAATGTTTTAAGGTTTATACAACATTACATGTAAAGATTCAATGCAATATTGAACCGTGCTCAAAAACACCTCCCCTCGCCCCTCCAAAAAAAACTTGCAAGCAACCATATATTTTTATTGTATTCCTCCTCTATTTTAAAATCGTACTACCTTCTCGGAACGTGTTTTTATTTTTTTTTTGTAAATTTTGCAACAAATCTTTATTTTAGCGATTTGATTCGAATCTCCGACCATCATTTACTTAACAATTTTTGTACACAACCGACCGAGCTACACTCCAATGGCATAAACGTAGTTGGAATTATAGGTACATATAAATGTTTTAGTAATGGTATACTATTACAGGCACAGCAGATGAGGATACATTTATTGAATCGCGTAGCACATTCAATGGTGACCAGAACGAGCTCGGACCGTTGGAAAAATATGTTGTACACTAAGGTATATAACATACTAAAATTACTCTTTTGGGTAGACCAAAATCGTATTTTGGATTGCTCATAACTCAATAGGAAGTAAATCTAGCGACTCATGATTTTGTCTACCCCCCCCCCCCCGTCCTATTCTTAAAGATCCTGTACATAGATGCTCATTAGGCAGGTAGAGGAGAGACATAGTCTCCTCTGGAGAATACCAAAAAAAGTTTCTTAGTATGTTATATACCAAGGTGTATAACATACTATGATATCAGACCGAGTACGATTATAAATTTTATTGTACATTAAACTTTAAACATTAATTTAATTTTTATTAAACGTTTATTCTTAAACGTTCAACTATTAACTTTACATCAAATGTTTATTATTAAACATTAACAATTAACGTTACATAAAATGTTCAAGATTACAACATTTTTATTGGGAAGATATAGAAAATAGCTACAATTTAAATATTTTTTACAAAAAATTCACAAAAAATGTATATTTTGTTTTGAGTTCCAATAATTATAAATTAATTTAAGAGTATATATAGATGATAATAGCACAAAACCACTCATTTTAAACTTTAAAAATGTAAACTCTATTTTATAATAATATAATGTTCTATAAGCTTACAGATAAATAACTATTTCACATAAATACGTATTGGATTGATAAATAACAATACATTCAAATTTTAAGGGTTTATTTTTATTATTAAATAATAAAAGTATAGATAAATCATTAATACCGATTCCGTAGATCTTTTAAAATGTAAAAATAGACCTCAAATTAAATCTTAGTTATATGTCCCTGCAACATTAACTATGAATATATAATATGATAAATTGAATTCCTTTTATTATTATTCAAAGACATCACAGAATGTATGACCTAAATGGAGCAAAACGGTTCGAGTGAGAATTACTCCATTTTGATAATGGTACTTCCTATTATAATATATACCGCTCGTTGTGCCATTTTTTTAATGTACAAAAAAAACTTATTGAATGTTTGATGTTCGAATAATCGAATAATAATATCAAATAATAAATGGTACAGGGATGACATTTTTGAAATTATATCGAAGATGTACGTTGTTAAATTCGAAACACGTATACCAATAAGTACGAATTTTTAGTTTAATATACGAACGTGGTTCTCTTTTATTTATTAGAATACCAAATTCAATATAATATAAAAGAGCGATGAGTCAAAATATATGTCCCAAAAAATAATTTCAGTCGAAGACATTTTAGAATAAAAATATATTTTCTTAATAATAAGTTAACATTTCTAATTCTCTTTTTATAATTTATATTTTTTTATTCAAAATATTATAAAAAAATATTTTTATTCGTGTAGAGAATTATATATTTCATAACGAATAAAAATTCAATGATCAGATTAGATACAATAGGATAAAACAAGTTCTTAGTGACATGCTAAATTCCCGGTTTCTACACGGATTTTAGATAATAAACCATAATGACATGAAAATTTTAAAACCATTTGTTTAACCTATTATACTTATGTATATAGAAACTTTAAACCAATAAAACGAATCCAAATTATTGCAAAAATTAATATTAGTAACAATGTCAACGAATTAGAAAGACAGGCGGATGTACGAACATTATAAACATAAGAAAAAACAATTTCTATTAGATTTCCCGGTTTCAGTTTCCCATTATAACTAAATTACTAATAATTATTATTAATTTTAAAAACGTTCAATTGTTAAATTAACAATTACTCAAGTTACTATGACAACGAATGACAAGGACGAGCTGGCACCACAGGGATATAAGGTTTCTAAACATATGTTTAAATTTAAAAACCCTAAATGTTGGAAAAATATGACTAAATCGCAGAATAATAATTAGTAACTTAAATTCACTACAAGTATACAAAAAGAATATCATATATTTTTGAGTACGCGATTATATCATTATTGCTGTCTCCATTATTGACAATATAGGAAATAAATATTCTTATTAAAATATCGTAATTTCTAAAATTAAAGTAAACTCACCTATAACTAAATATACAAATGAGAATACTATTTATAATCTCTTTTAGATTTTTGCCGAGATTTTAATTTTGAATAGAGATGTAATTATTTTTAATAATTTAGGTAAATAAATACATTTATCTTTAACATTACAATATTGAAAAATAAATTACGGTTGGACACATATAATATTCTCATCAATAAATTTGATAATAAATATACTAATTGTAATAATAGAAATTATGAAATTGTAATAATAAGTATTAAAATTACAGAAGATTCTAAACTCCATATGGAAATCTAAAACTGAATTGTCATTAATGTAGGTAAACAATAAAAAATGATAATATATTGAATCATTGGAAAACAAACCAAACAAAAAAAATAAATAAATAAAAAATTTAAAAAATTCCATTATTTTAATTCAATTTTATCGTTTGTGAAATTATGAAAGAGCATGATTTAAAAATTAAAATTATACTACATCGTTATAGGCGATATTAAAAAATAAATGTATTTTTATTTTCAAAATTATTAATTATAATATACATACATTTAAAATTGTATATTTATACCTCTTACCTGAATAAAAACATAATTTTAAAAAGATAAAGATATATTTATTCAATTTTTATATTTTTTAATTGTAACCAAAGGACATTTTTTCAAAGATATTTTTACGTTTAACCATATTTATAATCAATATGGCATATTTTATATTACAAGTATTAAACTTATTTGTAAGTATACCTATAATAGGTGTGTAGGTCCCTTCTACTAAGCCTGGGAAAATCAACGATTTTCCATTACTCGTTGAAATAAGTTAATTAAAAAAAAAAAAATTCAAGCTAAAAGTTAACCAATATATTTTTTTTTAACTTTGTTAAATTTTAAAAACGACTTAACTTAATTAGAAATTAACATTGCAAAATTTTAATTTTATAATAACCATAAAAAGGTAATTAAAAATATATTATATTTTATACTTAACTATTATGTATTATCTTTAAGAAATATTGAAACTCGTGTGACTCATGTGAAAGTTACTCTTTATTTTCTCTATACCAAAACATTTTTTCACACAGTATGGCACTACTAATTTTACATATTTATAACAAGTAGCGATCAAATATTTCGACTTTATCACAATAATAAAAATGTTCGAAAAAATAAAAAGCCATATGTTACACGATATCATGATATATTTGTCTTCTTGAAATCCTATATTATACTATATAAGCATATTTCTGTGTGAGTAAAGATAAAAAAAAATTTAATATGAAGGAGTTGCTGCAACACCAAGATAAGTTCACTTTTTTATATATGATTTTTCATGGAATAAAATAAAAATAAAAATAACTGTACAAGTTGGCGCAATATTATAGTAAATGGACGTATCTAGTATATACTATTAATATTATTGAAAAGCTAACGGAAACAACTAAGAAATCCATATTTTCAATAAAGTAGATAGGTACATGCCAAATTAAGTGCATTAACATTTTTTGAAATGTATATTGAACACGGTCGATAGAAATAAACCAAATGTATGTATTCATATTCAGTATCATTAATATAATTTTAACTTATAAGTAATTATAATTTTAAAATTGTTTTTGAATCATAAAATGTTTTTTACTCGTCCTGAAAAGTTTCAAAAGTGGACTCATCGGGTTAGGCCAATCAAGTCAATCAATAAACAATAGTAATTTTTATAATAATTAATTGTGTGTGTTGTAAAATATTAAACTTTTGTGTATATCATGTTTTAAGTTTGAACGTAAACAACAGTATTGAAATATTTTTTACACTCGTAAATATGAATTAAATATATTATTTTATCTGCTCGATGTTTTCTTTGAATTTCTATTGTATTATTTTACTACGCGGTTCCATACTTGTCCTTTGCCCTTTGAATTTAACTTAATATAAAGGTCCAGTGCAACAACGTGGTATGTATGTAGACTTTTGAAAAATGATCAGAAGAAAAAAAAAAGTTTTATGAAAGATAATTAATGAAAATTTTGTATTTTAATTATGGAAAAAATATATGTGTTATATGTATTGATATAATATTGTATTAAAATAATACATATTCTTACTCGTATTATATCTATTAACTAAAATAGAATTATAACCATTTAAAAAATTTATGGGCCGTATTGTATTTATCAACGTATCTAATAAAATTGAACATACTCGTACACCATTCGTACTCCAAAATGTATGGCTTATTTTCTTATCCCAAAATAGCAATAAAACCATTTTCAAAATAAGTAGTCATACCACATTATTAAACTTGACTCTTAAATAATTTAAATCTATAAAATTAAGTTAACACGCATTAAGTACAAAGAAAAATTAACTTATCCAGTTAAAAATAATTTTTGGGAAAAGTAACTCATGAAATAACAGAATTAAAATTTTATTAGTTGCGTATTTTTAATTTTCTCTGAGAAAGGGGGTCCAAAAAATATTGAATACCAAAAATTGTATATGTATAACTTTTATATATTTTATTATCTTTGAGGGAAAAAATATCTTAGTTGACTGACAGAAAATTTGTTGGTTAGGGGGAGAGATTGCATGGTATAATATTCTCATCTATTATATTCTGTTCAAGTTTTTAATATACTATATTATACTATATATATTTTGTATAATAATTATTTAATATAGGAGATAATTTGTACTTTTATAGCAAAAACATGTTTTATGAATGTATAGAGTCTTCTATAGATGGGTACACGAGGGCATGAGGTAAATGTTATTCAATTTTCGTTTTAATCACTCATGCAAACTGGTCAGTTTAGGTTTTGCGTTGAAATTTTGGTGTTAATCTTTATTTTATTGATTGTGTTTATCTAATTTAGAAAATATTATATTTATGTGGTGGGAACTGTTTTTTTTACATTAATATTAGTACGACTACAAAAATATAGATATATTTTAGCTTCTAGATGGTATTTATTTCGATAAAAATGATTCTGAGTGAAGCTCGGTTGTGATATACCTATATAAATATTAGAGTTCAAAATGTGAAAATTGTATAATGTCACCATGTTACCTATATTATATTATTTTTTTTTTTTTATTATATACATTATACCCATTATCCGAATAAATATTCCATTTTAGCCTATACACAAGTTGTTAAATTATATTAACTAATCTTCACGAGTGACGTTTTTGCATTTGACATTTTGTTCTTTAAACAATTTTTAAAATATTTTGGACTGTTCTAAAATATTTTTTTATCAATACCTATTAACATTACACATTTAATTTATGAAAGTTGTTAAAAATGTTTTTATATAATTCAAAATATTAACGGAACATTTTGGAGTATGTGTGTATAGTTTCCATGCCTTTATCAAAATAGATATGTGTTTCTGATAATTGTATACATTTCAACAATGTTTTTCTCTAATAAAAATTTTAAAATGTTAATATTAAATATTAAAGTTGGATACCGGGACAATTGGCTGTTCCGAAAGGCTTTATTTATAATAAATATAATAAGTTATATATAATAAAAATTAGCCACTTATTCAGTTGATAGTTCTCCGGTCGCCTAAAATGTGTAATGATAATAAACAAGAATTGGGTAAATTTTGGTTTAAGATTGAAAATAATATAGTTGTAATTTACATTGTTATACTATACGATTAACAAATTAACCATAAACTGAATCGCTACTTTGAAAATAACTATAACTACAATCTACTGCCCAGGAAATGGAACCGAACTGAAATATCGGTTATGGTTCTTAAAAAATAAAAATTTCGGTTTCAATTCCAGTTCTAAATTTTTTTAATTTTTCAATGGGGTCTCCGTATTCTCTCAAGTATTTACGGGTTCTTAAAAAAAATAACATTTATTTTATATATTTATGTTTTGTTTAAGACAGGAGCGAATGCAATGGGAGTTATGGAGATTAAAACCCCTCCAAAATTAAAAAAAAAAAATTAGAAAATATATATAAAATATTTCAACATTTTTCAAGCTAGGTATTTCAAAATTCGAGATTGAAGACTAAGTGAAAGAGTAATCTTTAATTTATATATAAATACGTATTTAAAATACAAGTTACATGGTGGTTTGTATATCTTAAATTGAATTTTTTTAAGCGGATGTTTAGAATAATTTGTATAAATTTACTCAATAGTTTAAATTTCTAATTACCATATAATGTGTACCTACATATTCAAAGATAACTAAAAAGTAAATGATCATCAAAATTTTTTCATATCTATGTACATAATATTTTTCTAAAATCGTCCTTCGAAAATTTTTCCTGTGTTCGCCCCTGTGTTACGAAAAATATCATAAAATTAAAATAGACGTAGATACCAATGGCTAATTATATTAGTTAATAGTAATTAATCATAGTTAATAAGTAGTTAGTATAATTTCTACTTACCTAATTATTAAATATTAGTTTTACATATATTACACCTGATGTGGAAATTGAGAAAGTACCATACAAAATATGCATATTACGTATATCTTAATCATATTGTGGTCTTTAAATTCTGAGTCTCAGTGATACTCAAAACCGCTTTTTATTATTATATTGTAAACTTGTTTAGTGTGGTATTTTATTTCATTTTTTTCTTTAGCATATCACTGAAACTACATTCGAGCGGATTTAACGAAAAATAAAAATCAGTGAATGAATCTATTTATATTTTTTGTTTAAATTAAAATTATACTAAGATTTTTCTAAGTATTATTTATAAATATGACCGTGTATATGGTATATATCATGTGTATGTATCACAGATTATATGAATTCAGATAGATCACTCGCGATATAAATAAAAAAGATGACGTAAATTGGCCACTGATAACTCTGATAATTCCAAAACAATCAGTGTGACCACGATATATGTATACCCCAAGTTTAAACTTTTTTTCTGCGAGACAAACTGAAATCCGTGTTATCAAACTTTTAGATAATAATTATTATTATCTTTTATGACAACATATTTAGAAATATTGAATTATTTATACAATAATATTGTATATTAAGCCGTATCCACACGACTCGTGTACCTGACGAGTATATACGAATATCAATTAATTGCAGTATCCACGAATAGCACAAAATGCGGGTGAAATATACCGTTTCCACGACTCGTGTATGTTGACGATTAATCGAATTCATTAACTACATGAAAAATATAGTCTCTTCATCACTAGTTACCGTACAGGTACCTACCTGTGTTATGACAAATAGTCTTCGTGTAATAGGAATGCTGCCGCGATTATTATTTTCCTGATAATAATCCCTTTGACTCGTGTCACTTTAACTGACAACTTGCAGGATGGTGACGAGTGACGAATACCAAGTAACGAATAACACCATTTCTACAAGATGATATACAAATATAAAATATTCGTCGAATAGGTACACGAGTCGTGGGAATGTGGATTTAGCAAAATAGTTGATATAGTTGTATGTAATCACACCGATATCTGTGGAGCCTATCAGAAGACGGTATTCAACGATCTATTATTTTCGGGACGAGTGATCTGTCTGTATTCATATATTGTACATCAGAATATTTTTAGTGAATATTCACTGAGTGTCCAAGCGTCATTTCAGTTTTAGCTTTGATGGGTTCAGGGACAGAGATTTACTTTGAATACCGATGTTGAAAAATTATTTTACTTAGGTAAAAACCACTTATCTCATTATTGCTACTTTGGCTTGTGCACGGTATTGATTTTTTTTTAAATAAAAAACAATATTAAACCATTCTTTTTTTCATGAATAATAAAATCGAGATTTTTAATTTCTTCATAATTTTGAAAATTATGACTTTAAAATATTGATATTTACTTCAAATATTTAATTCAATAATATATTTACGTTAATTAAATTATTATTATTATTTTTTTTTCAATTTTCGGCTATGTACAGACATTTTAGATTTGAATTTTCCAAGTCCTAAAAGGAATAATTTTTGTGTTTTAAGATTTGAAAATTTTATTTAACGTAAAATATACGTTATTATAATTAAATTTAAAAATCTCGAAAATCAATCATGAATTTTTTATAGTAATTTAAATTCTTTCAACAAAATTATCGATTTTGAGGTATTTATGTCCAAATATGTAGTTGGTAAAATGAGAATTCAAGACCTGAAAATTTTTAATATAATCGTGCATTAAATTAATTAAATTTAAAAAATCGACGGGTAAAAACATTTTAGATTCTGAACGTAGCAAGGGAGCTAGTGGTTTTATAATAATGTTTATTTATTTTTCGCTAAACAAATTTTGCATCAGAAGAATTTTTTTAATTTTCTCGGATATCAAAAATCAGGTCAGACTTGGTTTATAGGTAAATGTCAACCATTTTATGTTTACCTTAATGCCACCCGCACAGCACAAATATATCTAATGGATATACAATGGATATACTCTATGGATATCCTTAATATCCAATGGATATTTTTGTATATCTAATGGATATCTATTAGATATCCAAGTGTCCGCTTTTTGGTCATATATGGATATCCACAAGCAATATCTAATGGATATTTTTAAACAATATTCAATGGATAAAAATAAAACTGTACACAAATAAGACAAGATGCAGTATAGAAACAAGGTTATAAATATAATATATTAATAAAGTGAAAAAAAAAATTATA
Organism: Pemphigus obesinymphae; assembly: GCA_025469235.1. NCBI lineage: Eukaryota > Metazoa > Arthropoda > Insecta > Hemiptera > Aphididae > Pemphigus > Pemphigus obesinymphae. The sequence continues at coordinate 108,890 of JAIPRL010000832.1, forward strand.
ACCCCCCGCACTCCGGCCTGTAACATTACCGACTGACGCCACCGCGCACTAGCGCACATACGACAATGAGCACTCCTAACTAAGTTTTTGCACAGGGAACGGGAATCGAACTGCCTACCTACGTACTTATACAACTACACGAGACCGAATGCTCTACGCTAACCAAGTCAAAGTTATATAAGATGTCGGTGTATTTAAACTATGTCGATAACGGGCAACCACCGATAGCCTAAAAAATACTTGTAACTTTTAAGTCATAAACATTATGATTATTACTTTTTCTGATAATAATTTTCAATTTATCCTTCCGGTGTGTAATAGCTTATGCAATAAAACTTGCAAACATTCATTAATATTTACAATCTGTTAGTAAAAATCTGAGTTTCTATTAAAAATAGAAAATTATAATATGCACGCGGAAGGGTTAAAATTTTTAATATTTTCCTAAAATGTGTGTAGATAAATCAGTATTTTCTAACTTTCTTGAAAACCCCATTTCAATCAAAGGCTACACTATATAAATATATCGTTGTATGGTTATTTCGCATATCCAATGGATATCTGATGGATAATTATTGTGCTGTACAAATTTTATTAAGTAATTTGCTATGAAACATATTTTTTCTGCATGGTTATAATATCAATAGATGATAACCTGTATTAAAATTTAACATTATATATTTATATGATATATCCAATAGATATCAATAAAGGTTCCTTTGTAGATAAGACATTGTATGGTTATTTTGTATATATCCATTGGATAATTTGTGCTGTGTGGGCAGTGATTTAGATAAAACATTGGCATCATAATTGTTTATTTCAAATAATTTTTTATAGACTAATGTCGTATGTACATGTTAAAAAAATGGAACCGATAAAGATTAAAAAAAAAAAAAAAAAAAAAAAACGTCAA